>JAFMOD010001154.1:588848-600215 GCA_019802435.1 Corydoras maculifer
GCACACACTCACTCACACAGACACACTCTAAATGGGGCAATTTTGAGAATTCAATTAACTTGATCCATGTTTTTGGACTGTGGGAGGAAACCGGAGAACCCGGAGGAAACCCACGCAGACACGGGGAGAACATGGAAACTCCACCCAGATGGGGATTCGAACCGGGAATCCCTAGCGCTGAGAGGCGAATGTGCTAACCACTAAGCCACCGTGCCGCCTTCAAGTCAATTAATTTCTCCAAATTGCCCCATATAGAGTGTGTTTGTGTGCATGTCTGTGTGTGTAAGTGTGTGCCCAGCAATAGATTGGCGCCCTGTCCTGGGTGTATCTGCCCAGCGCCCGAAACGTTCTCCCCTGGATGGGATGCTCGTTCTTGAGGTAATCTGAAGACCACATGAAGTTTGGAGTTCTGTAGTGATGGACACCCCAGAAAGTTGCCAACCTTTTCGCATTATGCCCGTCAGCGCCCGCTTCTATTAAAAGTGCTGAATAAGAGCGCCTACATTCTTCATTATAGTTCATCCTTTATTGTGTTAGGTGAACAGAGACCAGTGGATTGTATATATTAGTATATACTACTTATACCCAACAGTTGCATCACTAGGTGCTTGTTTTTTACATATGGACAGGGCGCCAATCCTTCATTGTGCACAATCACTCACACAGACACACACACACAAACAAACATGGGGCAATTTGAAGCATTTAATTTACCTTGAATCCAGTTTTTTGGACTCCAGTTTTTTGGGAGAAAATCGGAGCAGACACGAGGAGAACATGGAAACTCCACTCAGATTGGGATATATATATATATCCTCTATTAGGATCGCGGTGGGGTTCCCCATGCACATCCAGGGAAGAACGTATATATATATATATATATATATATATATATATATATATATATATATATATATATATATATATATATATATATATATATATATATATATGTGACAATTTGTTTGCTTTCAGAAGGATGCCTCGAAAACCTGAAGAAGTCCTGAGCAGCAGAGAAAGGAAATCTGCCTACTGCTTGCCTAAAATACTTTGTGTATGGGTTTTTATTCAAGTTTTACCTCAAGGTATGATTACATTTAGCAGATTTTGAGTGTTATTATTTCTCTACCTTGTTACTGTCTTGTAAGCTTCTAATTTTGCTTACTTTCTGTTGGGCTTTGACTAAAATAATACTGGTATTGCTTCAAAGGCATGAAAACAAGATTAGTTGGACTATGAAATAATAAAGACAAGGTAACACAGTGATACTAAGAATGACCTACCACCTAAATAGTAAATGGTATCGTCGACCACTAAAAAAGTCCGGTAATGGGCATATGTGCCACCCCAAGCTCATGATTGGTGATTCCGTTTGTGAATAGGAGACAGAGTTGGGTTAGCAACCGCAGTAGACGTACATGCGGGTAATATGTTTTGAAGTGTTTTTAAAGCATTTTAAAGTCCTGTAGTCATAGTCCTTTTGTTGGCGTATGATGATGGTGTATAGGGGAGTTGCCCTACCATTGTTATAAATAGCTGGCATTTTAAACATACTGTCACGGTACTAAAGAATGCAAAGAAGTGGATTAGCTATTCAGGCGGAAGAGCAGTGCACGTCTATATATATATATATATATATATATATATATATATATATATATATATATATATATATATATATATATTCATTCATTCATTCATTATCTCCCGCTTATCCTCTATTAGGGTCGCGGTGGGGTCCCCCATGCAGGGGAGAACGTCTCGGGCGCTGGGCAGATAGACCCAGGGCAGGGCGCCAATCCAACGCTGGGCACACACTAACCGGGAATCCCTAGCGCTGAGAGGCGAATGTCCTAACCGCTAAGCCACCGTGCCACCTATATGTATATATATATATATATATATATATATATATATATATATATATATATATATATATATATATATATATATATATATATATATATATATATATACACACACACATGGTATATATGTGTGTGTGGTAATGAATGAATGAACTACAGTGAATTTGCTTTTACTTCCCTTACATTTAAGAGGCTAAAATAAGGATAACCGGAAATTTAAAAAAAAGAAATTACTAAATACTAATTACTAAAAATTTCTCACACACACAAACACAAACTATATGGGGCAATTTGGAACATTTTATCTACCTTGAATCCATGTTTTTGGGCTGTGGGAGGAAACTGGAGAACCCGGAGGAAACCCATGTGGACACGGGGAGAACATGGAAACTCCACCCAATTTGGGATTCAAATCTGGATCCCCATCACTGAGAAGCAGACGTGTTAACCACTAAGCCATATATACATATCAGTGTATATGTGTTTATATATATGTATGTATATATATATATATATATATATATATATATATATATATATATATATATATATATATATACACACACACACACATATACACACATACTGTATATATATATATATATATATATATATATATATATAGGGGCGGCACGGTGGCTTAGTGGTTAGTACGTTCTCCTCTCAGCGCTAAGGATTCCCGGTTCGAATCCCCATCTGGGTGGAGTTTCCATGTTCTCCCCGTGTCTGCGTGGGTTTACTCCGGGTTCTCCGGTTTCCTCCCACAGTCAAAAAACATGGATTAAGTTAATTGAATTCTCAAAATTGCCCCATATAGAGTGTGTCTGTGTGAGTGAGTGTGTACCCAGCGATGGATTGGCGCCCTGTCCTGGGTCTATCTGCCCAGCGCCCGAGACGTTCTCCCCTGGATGGGCATGGGGAACCCCACCGCGACCCTAATAGAGGATAAGCGGGAGAAAATGAATGAGCGGGAGATAATGAATGAATGAATGAATATATATATATATATATTCATTCCTTCATTATCTCCCACTTTATCCTCTATTAGGGTCGCGGTGGGGTTCCCCATGCCCATCCAGGAGAGAACGTTTCAGGCACTGGGCAGATAGACCCAGGACAGGGTGTCAATCCATCACTGGGCACACACACAGACAAACACACTCCACATGGGGCAATTTGAGAATTCAATTTAATTGATCCATGTTTTTGGACTGTGGGAGGAAACCGGAGATCCCGGAGGAAACCCATGCAGACACGGGGAGAACATGAAAACTCCACCCAGATGGGGATTCGAACCGGGAATCCCTAGCGCTAAGAGGCGAACATGCTAACCATTTAGCCACCCTAATAGATATATATATCCATATATATATATATATATATATGATAGATATAGATAATAATAATAGATATATATATCCATATCCATATATATAGCCATATATATATCAGTTTACTGTCTGTTCCTATTTTGACTATTATCCTCAGTACTGTTCTTGTTTTTGGTCTTAACCAGTGGGCAGCTCCTTCTTGAGCGATTCCAAGGCCGTTTTGGAGGGATGCACAGATCACTGGACTCTGCAGGAACAATGGAAAGTGCCGATGCTCTTCCAAACGACTGTTTGCGTGGACATTCGCTTGCTAACCTCCGGCAAGTGGACGGCTTTCAGCTACACATCACCGCATTCACCCTACAATGATCTATCACTTGAGGGTGACAGCAATAATATCTATGTCTGGCTCCTGGGTGTCCGGCACCACTTCCCTGTGCAGCTGGCCCTCAGTCGCTGGCAGAGCCTGTGTTTACGCATGGACTCGTTTAGCAACAGCCTTAGCTTGAATGTTAGCAACAGCCCTGACATACATGAGCGCGCAGTGACCGCACATGCCGTGCCACCTGATGGGGACTTGCTGCTGGGGTGCCAGTCATGGGAGGACTCTTCAGGCTCTGGGATGGCCACCATGGAGCTCTACCTCTTCAGACTCTGGGATGATGTAAACGACCATGGGCCATGTGAAGATGGCTCAATCGTTGGTTGGGAATCTCGGATGTGGGGTATCACACGACCCCAGGCAAAAGTTCAAGACACTACACTGCGATGTGGTAAGTGTATGAATGACGGTTGGATGTTTTCATATTGTAGCGCTTTTAGTTCATTAACTTTTACAAGGAGTTTACAATAGATGCTTTATTGTCAATTCCATCACGTATCTAGGAGATACAGAGAAGTGATAGATCGTTCCTCCTCTCCATAGACAAAGTGATAATTGGCACCACCACCACCATGAGTTAGAGGTGGGTAGGAAATGTGATAATTTAGGAGAATAGGTGATAAAAAAAACCTTTTAGCACATAAGCAAATAGATCCAAGATATATAGCTTGTAAATTAGTATGTTTAGTATGTTGTCGCGGCACGGTGGCTTAGTGGTTAGCATGTTCGCCTCTCAGCCCTAGGGATTCCCGGTTCGAATCCCCATCTGAGTGGAGTTTCCATGTTCCCCCTGTGTCCGCATGGGTTTCCTCCGGGTTCTTCGGTTTCCTTCCACAGTCCAAAAACATGGATGAAGTCAATTGAATTCTCCAAATTGCCCCATTTAGAGTGTGTATGTGTGAGTGAGTGTGTGCTCAGTGATAGATTGGCGTCCTGTCCTGGGTGTATCTGCCCAGCGCCCGAAACGTTCTCCCCCCCGGCAACCCTAATAGAGGATAAAGCGGAAGATAATGATTGGATGGATGGATAGTACTGTATGTTTTTACATTGTGTAATAATGCATGAAATGTTGTTCTTCGTTTAATAAATAATTACATTTTTAATTAATAAAAACTAAATTTCATCCATTTTTCATGATGGATATATATTTATTGTAATTGAATTGTATTTTCCGTAGCGCCTGACGTTCCTGAAAGAATGTTCAGTTATCCAACTCTCAGACGGTTCAAAAGAGACGCAGGTGAGTAAACGCCTACTGTTATTTTCATATTGATGCAGATATTAAAATCAATAAGGAAATATAAACTTTGCAATCATGTTTTGGATGTCACAATTGGTTTTTAGTTGTATAGTTAGTGCTTGACGTCATTTGGGGCACACACTGCCTTCACGACGGCTACAATACGGCTGTTTTCGAATATACAGTTACTAATTGAGAAATTTTAGTACATTACTTAAAACTAGTGAATCCAAACTAAAAAAAAATGTAACTTTATAACTTTAAGATTTAAATAAATAAATAATTTATATTCATATAACTAGCACAATAAGTGTTGGGATAGGCTTCAGGACACCCTGATAGCACAATTGAAATGAAAATATATAATAAATAATAATAAATAGCGGCACGGTGGTTTAGTGGTTAGCACGTTCGCCTCGCAGCACTAGGGGTTCCCGGTTCGAATCCCCATCTGGGTGGAGTTTCCATGTTCTCCCCGTGTCTGCGTGGGTTTCCTCCGGGTTCTCCGGTTTCCTCCCACAGTTCAAAAACATGGATCAAGTCAATTGATTTCTCCAAATTGCCCCATATAGAGTGTGTCTGTGTGAGTGAGTGTGTGCCCAGCGATGGATTGTCGCCCTGTCCTGGGTTTATTTGCCCAGCGCCCGAAACGTTCTCCCCTGAATGGGCATGGGGAACCCTACCGCGACCCTAATAGAGGATAAAGCGGGAGATAATAAATGAATGAATGAATAATAATAAATAACAGGATAAATAAAGAGTATATGTATCAGTATAGGTAGATAGATTGTCCTGGGTCTATCTGCCCAGCACCTGAAATGTTCTCCCCTGGATGGGCATGGGGAACCCCACCGCGACCCTAATAGTGGATAAAGCAAAAGATAATGAATGGATGGATGTATCAGTATAGCTGAGCTAATAAAAATCTTATAAAATGCAAATCGGGCGGCACGGTGGCTTAGTGGTTGGCACGTTCTCCTCTCAGCACTAGGGATTCCTGGTTCGAATCCCCATCTGGGTGGAGTTTCCATGTTCTCCCCGTGTCTGCATGGGTTTCCTCCAGGTTCTCCGGTTTGCTCCCACAGTCCAAGAACATGGATCAAGGTCAATTGAATGCTCTAAATTGCCCCATATAGTGTGTGTCTGTGTGAGTGAGTGTGTGTCCAGTGATAGATTGGTGCCCTGTACTGGGGGTATCCACCCTGCGCCCGAAACGTTCTCCCAAACCCTAGTAGAGGATTAAGCGGAAGATAATGAATGTATGTAACAGTCTTAGTCACATAATCGAGATATTTCAATACATTACTCAAAACCAGTAAATCTAACATAAAAAAAACAATTACTTTATTAACGATGGTGCCACGATGGCTTAGTGGTTAGCATGTTCTCCTCTCAGCGCTAGGGATTCCCGGTTCAAATCCCCATCTGGGTGGAGTTTCCATGTTCTCCCCGTGTCTGCGTGGGTTTTCTCCGGGTTCTCCGGTTTTCTCCCACAGTCCAAAAACATGGATCAAGTTAATTGATTTCTCAAAATTGCCCCATATAGAGTGTGTTTGTGTGAGTGAGTGTGTACCCAGTGATAGATTGGTGTCCCGTATATGCCCAGAGCCCAAAACATTCTCCCCTGGATGGGCATGGGGAACACCCCCCCCCCCCCCGTGACCCTACTAGAGGATAAAGCGTAAGATAATGGATGGATGGACTTTATAAACAAAGCCACCGATTAAACATAACAAAATAATTATATTCTTATATCTAGCCTTATCAGTGTTGGAATAGGCATCAGGACACCCTGCCACCCCCAAAAAAATAAATGAAAAAATGAAATAACAAATTACTGAATGAAAGAGATGAATATGCAAAATAATCTATAAATAATCAGCATATTATAGCTGTTATAAAGCTTTGTGAGCTATTTAACTTCCATATATGTCGAACATCAGGGAGTAGGGAGTAGGGAGGATTTAGGATTTGGATTCCTGTCACTACGAAATCAGGACATGCAGGTCAAGATAATTATTTAGTAACCAAATATGAAACCAGCATTTTCTTACAGGGGCAACCACTGTCTATGTTCAAACTTTGATCACAGCCACAGGTAATTACATTTCTGTTAGGATGTTTTCTAATGGCATATGGAATATGAAACTTCTCAACTATGAAGCATGGGGATGGCTCTTTCATGATTTGGGTTTGTGTTGCATGGGTGGAGGGGTGAACATTGACGGAAATTCTGGTAGCAAAATGTTGAACCATGTTTTGAAGGAAAGCCCCTGATTACCCGCCTTGAAATCGAACCCAGGAGCCTGTAACGTGACAGCAGTACTCACTGATTTAATCAAAGTAATACAAGTACCTTATCTATTTAACTAGCAAATTTAGATAGATTGGCGACCTGTCCTTGTGTTTCTGCCCAGCGCTCGGAACTTTCTCCCCTGGATGGGCATGAAGAACCCCTCCCCCCCCCCCACACACACACACAACCCTAGTAGAGGGTTAAGTGGAAGATAATGGATGAATCAATGAATGAATGAAGGCTTAAGGGTGGCACAGTGGTTTAGTGGTTAGCACGTTCACCTCTCAGTGCTGCGGATTCCAGGGTTGAACCCAATCTGGGTGGAGTTTCCATGTTCTCCTAGTGTCCGTGTGGGTTTCCTCCGGGTTCTCCGGTTTCCTCCCACAGTCCAAAAACATGGTACAATGACCCTATATAGTCTGTGCGTGTGTGCCCATTGATAGATTGGCGCCCTGTCCTAGGTGCATCTTCCCAACACCTGAAATGTTCTCCTCCCAAGGTTATCTAACAGGCATATACAATTTACTTTATATACAGTATGTGGGGTCATATTTCAAAGATTTTCTTCCTCCAAAATCAGTAAAGTAATTCCTATTAGAGTGGCAGGATTTGCCGAAGCCCAGCCCAGCATATGTAGGGTGAAAGTCAATAAGACACCCAAAACATGTTGTTAGTACAATACAGGGCAAATGGGAGTGGTGGCTCAGTGGTTAAGCTGTTGGGCTATCAAGCTGAAGGTTGTGGGTTCAAATCCCAGGTCCACTGAAGATACCAATGTGGGTTCTTGAGCAAGACTCCAAACCCTTATTGCTCCAGGGATGCTGTACCAATGGGGGTGTTGGGCTATCGATCTGAAGGTTAGAAGTTAAAATCCCAAGTCCACTGACGTTACCAATGTAGATCCTTAAGCAAGACTCAAAATCCTGTTTGCTCCAGGGATGCTGTACCAATGAGGGTGTTGGGCTATCAATCTAAAGGCTGTGGGTTCCAATCCCAGGTCCACTGAAGTCACCAATTTGGGTTTTTTAGCAAGACCCTTAACCCTAATTGTTGGGCTATCAATCTGAAGGTCGTGGGTTCAAATCCCAGGTCCACTGAAGATACCAATGTGGGTTCTTGAGCAAGACTCCAAACCCTTATTGCTGTACCAATGAGGGTGTTGGGCTATCAATCTGAAGGTTGGGGGTTCAAATCCAAGGTCAAGTAAAGTTACCAATGTGGGTTTTTTTCAGCTAGACCCTTAACCCTCATTGCTCCAGGGATGCTGTGGTCAACCCTGTGCTCACCTTGTAAGTCGCTTTAGATAAAATGATCTCCAAAAGGACCATATATTCTATTAATATTATAATTAAATGAACATAAACAAAGGGCAGAAAATACAGCAGCCAGGGGGCGGTAATGCCGATTTATTAGCTATGCCTTGGACTGTGGCAGAAACAGACACTTCATAGAAAATCTGTTGACCCAGGGAAAACATGCAAACATCAGTCAAAAAAATTCCTTGTCCAATTTGAATAATCATTGTACCCATGACCATTTTACTATGACGCGAGAGCATTAGCTACTGTTCCACTGTGCCACCTGGTTCTAACAATACTGGAACTCTTCATGATTATTAATTAACCCCTTTAATACCATCCTAAATACAGTACTGTTCATAAGTGGACACACCGCCTTCTTATTTTATTGTTTATTTTCTCCACTTGTAGTTTTACGATTACAGACTGTAGTACCTCTGATTTTTTTAGTCAGGACCATCACAGAACAGGTATCATTTAGGTGGTGGATTGTTTATTGTCAGTTCTGCAGTGACATTGGTGTGGTAAGGGGGTTTTAGTGCAGCAGTGCTGCTTTAGTTTTATTTAAACACCTCAGTGACACTGCTGGGATAGGAATAATGCACCAACCAAATAATACCTGCTCTATAATGCTACTATTTGGGTTTTGACCATTAGAGAGCAAAGTAAACAGATGGACTATAGTCTGAAATTGTAGAACTACAAAGTCCATCTTTATTGAAATGATAACATGGAAAATACAAACTTTTGACTGATAGTGTATATACACTTAATTTATTTTACACACACAATGCTGGTGCTCTCAAACAAACATGTTATTCATATCGTAGTTGAGGACTTTATTGTACAAGTACTTTATGAAGGGGGCATGAAGAACCCCCCCCCCCCCACACACACACACACACACACACAAACCTAGTAGAAGATTAAGCGGAAGATAATGAATGAATCAGTGAATGAATGAAGGCTTAAGGGTGGCACAGTGGCTTAGTGGTTAGCACGTTCACCTCTCAGTGCTGCGGATTCCAGGGTTGAATCCCAATCTGGGTGGAGTTTTCATGTTCTCCCCGTGTCTGCGTGAGTTTCCTCCGGGTTCTCCGGTTTCCTCCCACAGTCCAAAAACATGGTACAAAGACCCTATATAGTCTGTGCGTGTGTGCCCATTGATAGATTGGCGCCCTGTCCTAGGTGCATCTTCCCAACACCTGAAATGTTCTCCCCCCGCGATCCTAGTAAAGGATAAAGCGGAAGATAATGGATGGATGGATGAATGAATAATATGTGGCTGCATGACAGGCTTACCATGTTAAATTGTTAAATGTCATGACCTAATTAGGCATATATATATATATATATATATATATATATATATATATATATATATATATATATATATATATATATATATATATGCCTAATTAGTATTGTATTGTATTGTATCGTAATCTACAGTATTATATTTAAGGAAGATCAAAGACATGCCAAATCAGTCTATTTCACATTTTGGCTGTCATTTTGAACTGCAGCCAGAAATAAATAACAGCCAACTCACAACGTTTTGTTGCCGACTATTGTGTCTGCAGCCGAGACTCTATTTTCTCACTTTCAGAGTTTCGTCTCTTCTCAAATCCCTGCACAATACACAAAAACATTTAACACAAACCAGTTCCAGGTGGAAGCCATCACCTCACCTGTTCCCTGACTTCACCTTTAATTCACAAATCCACGCTTGATCGCAGCTCTGTGTTACACACTCTACTAGAATTACTATTAAATATAATGAGACCATCAGTGAAACCAATGGTGCTGCTAAACTTACCACTGTCAGCACTCAAAAATGCTACCAAAATTACAGCTATCTCATAAACTACAATTCTAACGTCTTCCATAAACACTACTAACAAGTGTACTTGGACTTGTACTCAAGTGTACTAACAAATCTTTGACTTTTTACATATAATTTCCCAATAATTAATAACCATTGCTACTAATTGTCACTGGTTACTACATAACTAATGCATGCATGCTCAGTGAAGCACTTTCTTGATGTTGAAAACTTCTACTACCACTACCCATTGTTATTCTACTAGTACTAGTACTACTACCACCCTAGTACTACATTTTCTAAAAAAAAAAAAAAGACCAAATTGTGTTCATTTAGCAAAATCTAAACCTGCATCAATTTCTATGACTAGAAAACCATAGAAAACCAGACTGTATTGCCACAGGCAACATCATTATGTAATAATAGTAGGTTTAACTATATCCCATAGTTTAACCCATGATTAAACAGTTATTACAGTGGAACCTAAAAATTAATCTGCATTTTTTCCAGGGACAACCGCTGTGAGTACCAGACTTTCGAGCCAAACGACAGGTAACTTTATTTTATTTGTTGTAACATTATTATATGGAATGAATCTTTTATAAAATATGGCACTTGTAGAATTATATGCATGTACACTATGCTTACCCCATTTAGGGAAGCTTTACCAAGCTTCCTTAGTTTATTATAAATAAAGACGTCATAAATATGTTTTTTATTAAATCAGTCTGAAACATGCTTCAAACAACTGTTACTATTATAGTGATCAGGATATTATGTCATAATAAGCATATGAACTGTTAAATTCATTATGAAATGTTAAATATAAAAATGATGGCAATCTTTGTAAGAAAACACTTGTACACGTACAAACATTTCAAAACAATTTATATATACATATACATACAGTGGGTTGCAAAAGTATTCATACCCCTTGAACTTTTCCATATTTTGTCACATTACAACCACAAACATAAATATATTTCACTGGAATTTAATGTGAAAGACCAACACAAAGTGGTATACAATTGTGAAGTGGAATGAAAGTTATACATGAATCAACAATTTTTTTACAAATAAAAAACTGAAAAGTGCGATGTGCAAAATTATTCAGCCCCCCTGAGTCA
>JAFMOD010001154.1:614142-634142 GCA_019802435.1 Corydoras maculifer
ATATATATATATATATATATATATATATATATATATATATATATATATATATAGCGGCACGGTGGCTTAGTGGTTAGCACGTTCGCCTCTCAGCGCTAGGGATTCCCGGTTCGAATCCCCATCTGGGTGGAGTTTCCATGTTCTCCCCGTGTCTGCGTGGGTTTCCTCCGGGTTCTCCGGTTTCCTCCCACAGTCCAAAAACATGGATCAAGTTAATTGAGTTCTTGAGTTGAGTTCATGGATCAAGTTAACTGAATTCTCCAAATTGCCCCATATAGAGTGTGTTTCTGTTTGTGTCTGTGTGAGTGAGTGTGTGCCCAGTGATGGATTGGCGCCCTGTCCTGGGTGTATCTGCCCAGCGCCCGAGACGTTCTCCCCTGGATGGGCATGGGGAACCCCACCGCGACCCTAATAGAGGATAAGCGGGAGATAATGAATGAATGAATATATATATATATATATATATATATATATATATATATATATATATATATATATATATATATATATATGTATATATATATATTTCACTTTATCCTCGCGGAGGGTCGCAGGGGGGTTCCCGTGCCCATTCAGGGGAGAACATCTCGGGCGCTGGGCAGATACACCCAGAACAGGGCGCCAATTTATCTCTGGGCACACACTCACTCACACAGACACAAACACAAACACACTCTATATGGGGCAATTTGGAGAATTCAGTTGACCTTGATCCATGTTTTTGGACTGAGGGAGGAAACCGGAAAACCCGGAGGAATCCCACGGGAAGGACATGGAAACTCCACTCAGATTCGAACCGGGAACCCTTAGCACTGAGAGGAGAATATGCTAACCACTAAGCCACCGTCTCTATATCTATAAATATGTCTCTTTCTTATTGTCTTACTTCTTTATTTGCAGAGTGATTACACCTGTGCTTTTTGGGACTTTAAAAAAAATGGTAATTTTTTTTATTATTTGAGTCAATAAAAGTTTTGTGATTTATATACATAGTATGTAAGTAATTTAAATACATGACAATGATTAAATGCAATTATTAATATTGTTTAATAACCTTACAGGTGGGTCTGGAGGATGGAACAGCAGTGGCTGTTTTGTCTTAAACAGTACAGACAATGTGACAACATGCAGCTGCAATCACCTGACCAGCTTTGGTGTGCTAATGGTGAGCGGCAACATACTGTGTTTCACATAACGGCAGTTTTCACCAGTTATTGAATTTATGAGTCACTTAATACCCATATACACAATGATTCATTTATTTATAAATTATCTTCCACTTAATCCTCTACTAGAGTCATCCATGCGAATGAATCTGTGCAAACGTGATTGAACATTATTTTAAATCATGTACGACAGTATCCTGTTACTCAGCTTAAAGTGTTCACTTTAAAAAATGGACTTGATTTAGTTGCGGAAGACCAATTTATAATATTGTTTTAAATTAACAAATTATTATATTCATTCATTCATTCATTCATTCATTATCTTTCACTTAATCCTCTGATTCGTGTCGTGGGAGGGTTCTCCATGCCCATCCAGGGGAGAACGTTTCCCAGGGTGGGACAGGGTGTCAATCTATCCATGGGAACCCACTTACACACGAATACAAACGCACACTATATGAGGCAATTTAGAGCATTTAATTTGCCTTGAATCCATGTTTTTGGACTGTGGAAGGAAATCGGAGAACCCGGAGGAAACCCCGGGATCAATCCCCAGCGCTGAGAGGAGAACAAAAACAATAAACAATATCCATCCATCCATTATCTTCCACATTATCCTTTATTAGGGTCACGGGGAGGGGGGGGGGAGGTCCCATGCCCATGCCCATGCCCATGCCCATGCCCATCCAGGGGAGAACGTTTTGGGCGCTGGGCAGATACACCCAGAACAGGACGCCAATCTACAACTGTGCAAACTCACACTCACTCACACAGACACACTCTATATGGGGCAATTTAGAGAATTCAATTGACCTTGATCCATGATTTTGAACTGTGGGAGGAAACAGGAGAACCCGGAGGAAACCCACACGGACACGGGGAGAACATGGAAACTCCACCCAGATTGGGATTCAAACTGGGAATCCCTAGCGCTGAGAGGAGAACATGCTAACCACTAAGCCACCTTGCCGCCAGCGTAAACAATATGTATTTCTATTTAATTCTATTTGATTCTATTGTACAGGACATCTCTGGAACCACAGGCTCCGATCGCACGAACGACCTCATTCTCTCCTTCATCTCTTATATTGGATGTGGTGTTTCCTCCATCTTCCTCGCTGTTACCATCCTTACATACCTGGCTTTTGAGTAAGTGCATTATACACACTTTGCTTTTCATGCACTGGTAGAATTATATAAAATCTATCTTGATTAGCATATTAATTAAGCAATTAATATGGAAGTACATAAAAGTACGTTCGCTTCGGTCTAACAACTAGAATTTACTGTTCCTCGCACTCGGTGAAAGACTTGGGGAGATGGAGCATTCAAGGTTGTTGCTCCCAAACTGTGGAACTCTTTGCCCCCTCTTTTAAGATTGGCGGAGTCTGTGGACTCTTTTAAAAAACATTTAAAGACTCACCTGTTTAAACAGGCATTTGGGCAATTGGGCTAGCCAGTCGTCTTGGCTGTTTGTGTTTTTATGGTTTTATGTTGTGTAAATGGGCACGGTGGCATAGTGGTTAGCACGTTCGCCTCTCAGCGCTAGGGATTCCCGGTTCGAATCCCCATCTGGATGGAGTTTCCATGTTCTCCCCGTGTCCGCATGGGTTTCCTCCGGGTTCTCCGGTTTTCTCCCACAGTCCAAAAACATGGATCAAGTTCTCGAGTTCTCCAAATTGCCCCATATAGAGTGTGTTTGAGTGAGTGAGTGTGTGCCCAGCGATGGATTGGCGCCCTGTCCTGGGTGTATCTGCCCAGTGCCCGAGACGTTCTCCCCTGGATGGGCATGGGGAACACACGCGACCCTAATAGAGGATAAAGTGGGTGAGAATGAATAAATGAATGAATGTTGTGTAAATGTGCTGTACTCTTTTAATGTGTTTCTTCTCTTTTATACTTTATGTTTTATCCTTTTTGTAAAGCACTTTGTGGCCTGTGCCTAAGAAAAGTGCTATATGAATAACGTTTACTTACTTACTTGCTTAAAATATGCCAAAAATTGTAACTTGAAAGGTGTGACATGGTCCCTATGAAAATACTTTATTTGTTTTTTAATCCCTTAGTAAACTGCGGAAGGATAATCCATCCAAGATCCTGATTCAGTTATGTTTTGCCCTTCTGATGCTCAACCTGGTCTTCCTGCTCGACTCCTGGCTGGCTCTCTACCCTGATGCCGTGGGCCTCTGTATTTCAACAGCTTTTTTTCTGCACTACTTTTTGCTCGCATCATTCACATGGATGGGCCTGGAGGCCTTGAACCTGTACATAAGCATCGTCAGGGTCTTCAGCAGAGTGTCCAAGTACATGCTTAAAATCACATTCCTGGGATGGGGTGAGTTCCATAACATCCATCCATCCATTATCTTCCGCTTTATCCTCTACTAGGGTCGCGGGGGGGTTCCCCATGCCCATCCAGGGGACGTTTTGGGCGCTGGCCAGATACACGCAGGACAGGGCGCCAATCTATTGCTGGGCACACATTCACTCACACACATACACACTCTGTATGGGGCAATTTTGGAGGATTCACTTGACCTTGATCCATGTTTTTGGACTGTGGGAGGAAACCGGAGAACTCGGAGGAAACCCACATGGATACAGGGAGAACATGAAAACCACCCAGATTGGGATACGAACCGGGAATCCCTAGCGCTGAGAGGAGAACATGCTAACCACTAAGCCACCGTGCCGCCCGAGTTCCATAACTATTGCTAAATAAATTCAACTGTCTGGAGTTGTAACTAACCATCCATCCATTATCTTCCACTTTATCTACTAGGGTCGCGTGTGTGTGTGTGGGGGGGGGGGGTTCTCCATGCCCATCCAGGGGAAAAGGTTTCAGGCGCTGGGCAAATACACCCAGGACAGGATGCCAGTCTATCGCTGGGCACACACTCTCTCACACAGACACACTCTATATGGGGCAATTTAGAACATTCAATTGACCTTGATCCATGTTTTTGGACTGTGGGAGTAAACTCCACCCAGATTGGGATACGATTGACGAACATGCTAACTACTAAGCCACCTTGCCGCCTAAGTTCCATAACCATTGGTAAATAAATGCAGCTGTCTGGATTTGTTATTAATTAATACAATTTTGGGTTTTTTAAGGTTTACCATTACTTGTGGTTATCATCGTGATTTCAGTGGATAAAACTAACTACGGCCTCATCAGCTATGGAAAGTATGCGGGTAGCACAAACGATTTGTAAGTTGGACCTCATTATGGAGGATTGTCATCTCAATTTTCAATTTGGATTATCGAAATCTATGAAAGCCTCTAATTTTCTCTTTTCTAATTTCAGCTGCTGGCTCAGGAGTGACATTGCTTTTTACGTGGCAGTGGTGGCCTATTTTTGTGTTATATTTGTTGTCAACTTGATCATGTTTGTTGTGGTCATGGTACAGCTCCGACGCATCAAACGACAGAACCCCCAGAATAACGTTTATCGCAATGGGGTCCACGATCTGCGCAGCATCGCTGGCCTTATCATCCTGCTTGGCCTTACTTGGGGCTTCGCTTTTTTTGCGTGGGGTCCAGTCAACTATGCTTTCATGTACCTGTTCACCATTTTTAACTCTCTGCAGGGTAAGAGCAGTTTAAATTAGATAGTAAATAGTTTGATATGGTGTTTTTATGGATGGGTATGGCCGTTGGCGCCAATTTCTCTATTGTGGGACCAATAAACGCTTATCTTATGATACACCATCATACATTTAAAATGAAACATCCAACGTGTTATTATGTCTTTGTTCTCTTTTCAAGGTTTCTTCATCTTTGTGTTCCACTGTGCCATTAAAGAGAAAGTCCGTACTCAGTGGCGAATCTACCTGTGCTGTGGCAAGCTAAGACCGACAGATATCTCAGGTACAGACCTAACTCTGGTCTTAATATGCTACTATGGTATCTAGAGAAATCTTGGTTCATGTAGAGCAAGGCAAGAACTGAAATGTGACTTTTCTTTGAGACTCTAAGGTGGTAGTGTTTGAAAACCCTATACTGTGCTACTGTAATAAATATAGCCACATGGACTCGGGAGTAACCAACATCACCCAACAGCACACTGTAGCATTAAGAAACGCAATAGTTAAATTTAAGGAGAAACCTTGGCTCATCCCCAATGATGTGAACAGCAGTGGACACTTGTACGATACAGTATATGTGTGAGAAAAACATACCAAATTCTCTGTTCCCATGACATCTGTGACTTGAGACACATTTACATAGAGAAATATACTGCAAATTAAAATAACCATACGATGACATCAAGGCAGTGTTCTTTTCTAGGTAGTTCATGCTTATTTTAGCAGGACAATGCTGGGTCCCATATTACTTATGTTACAATATCTTATTTCACATCCAGCCATGCTGGATTAGACATCGACTATTGAGTGTTGAGAAGTTAGTCTTAAATTAAAAACAATGAAATCAATGAGTTAATCTTATTTGTAGGAAAAGATAATGTAACCAATTCATTACACTGGTGTTAGTAGGATTGCATAGGTTTAAGTTCACAGCTTTAATACTTGGTTTGAACATTTGGCTTCATTTTTGTATTTGCAGAGTCAAGCCGGACGGAGTACACAAAGAAAACTTTACTTCGCAGACGAGGCCTATCGAATTCCACTAATACTCAGACTGATTCCAGAAACTCTTCAATGAGCTTTGGCAGCTTTGGGCAATCATCCCTCATGAGTGAGCTTCATTTATTCATTATTTTCTGCCTAATATTCTACTAGGGTTGCAGTGAGGGGTGAGAGGGTCCATCTAGGGGAGAACATTTCAGGCGCTGGGCAGATACACCCAGGACAGGGCACCAATCTATCACTGGTCATACTCACTCATGCAGACACACACACACTGTACGGGGTGATTTAAAGCATTCAATTTACCTTGAATCCATGCTTTTGGACTGTGGGAGGAAACCAGAGAACCCAGAGGAAACCCACATGGACACGGGGAGAACATGGAAACTCCACAGATTGAGATTCGATCCTGGATCCCCAGCACTGAGAGGAGAACATGCTAAGCACTAAGACACCCAGCTTTTAAAAGATCTCGTTAAAAACAACAGTACATATTTGAAAGTATAGAATCACCTCCTTTATTTAACAATTTATATTTATTTATAATAAATAATATTTTTATAGCTACAGTATATCATAAAAAAAATATTTATTATATGATTGCTATGGAATCACAGAGAGGACATGTGTTATTGTTATTGTTTGCCCTAAATAACAGGTCTTATTACATTGTGATAACGCCTTATTTTTGAGCGGCCGGTTTGGTCACTACACCTGACATTATGTATATAAGGGTTGGTTTAATGACATTTAAATTAAAAAAATATATTTAATTTAGCGGCACGGTGGCTTAGTGGTTAGCACGTTTGCCTCTCAGCGCTAGGGATTCCCGTTTCGAATCCCCATCTGGGTGGAGTTTCCATGTTCTCCCCGTGTCTGCGTGGGTTTCCTCCGGGTTCTCCGGTTTCCTCCCACAGTCCAAAAACATGGAACAAGTTAATTGAATTCTCAAAAATTGCCCCGTTTAGAGTGTGTCTGTGTGAGTGAGTGTGTGCCCAGCGATGGATTGGCGCCCTGTCCTGGGTATATCTGCCCAGCGCCCGAGACGTTCTCCCCTGGATGGGCATGGGGACCCCCCCCCCCCCCCCCCCCCCCCCCCCCCCCCCCCCCCCCCCCCCCCCCCCCCCCCCCCCCCCCCCCCCCCCCCCCCCCCCCCCCCCCCCCCCCCCCCCGTACATCTGTACTGCTGTTTACATAGTGAGGTTCATAACTGCAGTACACGATTTGATGAGTTTGGTGTCTAACACACATATCCACAATAAACTACGCCCATATTTTTAAATAATTACTATCATTTTGGAATAGAAGTTTCACCCAGCTCCTCCTGGTGTTATTCTATGAGTCATATAATGAATTTCACAGTAAGAATCTAAGGTTATTACGTGATGTAAACTTTATTATACATCCATTCATTATTTTCCGCTTTATCCTCTATTAGGGTCGCGGGGGAGTTCCAAATGCCCATCCAGGGGAGAACGTTTCGGGCGCTGGGCAGATATACCCAGGACAGGACGCCAATCAATTTCTGGGCTCACACTCACACAAACACACTCTATATGGGGCAATTTGGAGAACTCAATTGACCTTGATCCATGTTTTTGGACTGTGGGAGGAAATCTGAGAACCCAGAGGAAACCCACGATGACACGGGAAGAACAACTACTGACTTGTGATGTTCTCATTTGTATGTCGCTTTGGACAAGAGCGTCTGCTAAATGACTAAATGTAAATGTAATGTAAATGTAACATGGAAACTCCACTCAGATTGGGATTCGAACCGGTAATCCCCAGCTCTGAGAGGAGAACATGCTAACCACTAAACCACCGAGCCGCCCTGAACTGCATTATTATTTATTATATTTAGTTCAAAAGAAATAATCACATTTAATCTATTTATTGTTTTTGTCTTGTAGATGGAGCAGTGAACGATGTGTTTTCACCTGCTGCACAATAGTCCACCTGTCACAAGCTTCTTAATGATCTTGGCAATCATTGTGTCACAACGTCGACGCAAATCCTGTCTAAACCTGATTTAATACAGCGTAATGATGACAAATGTAAACCATTCCTTATTGCTTTTCCTGAAGCACTTGTCCTATTGTGAAGTTTGGTACACAATGTCTCTTTAACATCTAAATAACTTAATCACTGTACTCCATAAATGTATCTTAAACACGTGTATATATATATATATATGCTATATAAAAAAAGAGTTTTTACCTTTCAGTTGTCTTGGCACTGTTTTTCCACAGACCTTTCTATATGCCACAAAAAGACTTTAAAACAATGCTTAGATTCAGATCATTGATCAGAGGATATAAACATAATCTTGGTTTTTCTACCAAAACACATAAAAGATTTGAAAATGCAATGTATTATCAGAAAAGACAACAACAAAATATTGTGCATTCGTCACACATACAAATACATAACTACTGCCTAAAATTTAAAGCAAATAAATCTCAGCAACCGGCTGTATGTCTTAACCTAATGTCTTTTTTGGAATGTATTAGTCCCATTAGACCAATCTTTTATATTGTGTTTAATATGCTAGATTGAATTGATTGATTGATTGATTGAAGGTAAGTGGGGCAGATACAGAGATTTTCCTGTAGGTCAGTCAGTGACTTGTACTGAATGCAGCAGCTACAGGGAGCCAATGGAGCGAGAGGAGTGATGGAGTCACATGAGTTCGCTTGGGCTGGTTGAACACAAGTCGGGCTGCAGAGTTTTTAATTATTTGTAGAGGACTCATTGAGCAAGCTTAGAGAACAACAAGCAAAGCATTACAAGCAATGCATTTGTCATCAGTACAAGTCACTGACTCTGGACTACAGGACCATTTCTGGATCTGCCCCCTCTTACCTTCCCTTTGATTGCCCTGTGATTCCACCTCACCAAGGAGCTAATTCTCACTCTGTGGCATTTACCACTGCAAAATCGTGAAACTCCATCCATCCATTATCTTCCGCTTTATCCTATATAAGGGACGCGGGGGGGTTCCCCATGCCCATCCAGGGGAGAATGTTTCGGGTGCTGAGCAGATACACCTAGGACAGGGCACCAATCTATTGCTGGGCACACACACTTACACTCTATATGGGGCAATTTGGAGAACT
Organism: Corydoras maculifer; assembly: GCA_019802435.1. NCBI lineage: Eukaryota > Metazoa > Chordata > Actinopteri > Siluriformes > Callichthyidae > Corydoras > Corydoras maculifer. The sequence goes on from JAFMOD010001154.1 coordinate 623,021, forward strand.
CAATTGACTTGATCCATGTTTTTGGACTGTGGGAGGAAACCGGAGAACCCGGAGGAAACCTATGCGGACACGGGGAGAACATGGAAACTCCATCCAGATGGGGATTGGAACCAGGAATCCCTAGCGCTGAGAGGAGAACGTTTAAACAACTAAGCCACCCTAGCAAATACCTGTTGTAAAAAAAAAAATGGGGGGGGGGGAGGTTTCTTCATAGCTTATGATGTTCTCATTTGTAAGTCGCTTTGGATAAAAGCGTCTGCTAAATGACTAAATGTAAATGTAAAATGTATTTGTACACTAATTGAGTCGGGATAGAATGAGGGCTTGAACTACCAGCTGAACAGCATGAATTACATTACAAATGAGAAATTAGAACTGATTCTCAACTGTTATGAAAAGCACATACACCAGGCAAAATATCTACAATAGTTCTTGTGACACATCTGTAAATATAATCAATACTGCTGCCTTTACAGCAGAACTTACCTGTGCTACCTATTTCAATTATAAAAACTTATATAAAAGAATATACCTTTGTTAACATTATGTTCATGGCTTGTGACTTAACACACACCCTTCAATAAACTGGAATGTGCTCTGACTTGTTTGTGTCCTGCAATCAAAGCAAAGTGAATCCTTTTGCAAGACTTTGTCTTTTTAGCCTTATTAACTATCATTTACTATGACTTGAAACTATAAGCTGATAGTCACGCATTACTGGAATTTAGTAATGTCACTGTGGTGTTACTATGACAACAGTAATTTAAAGGAGAAACAAGGAAATGTTTAATGTACAAGCATCAGGTAAATGATTTTTCACATTACAATGAACTATGAGCATGGCAACAGGTTTCAGCAAGCCATGAGATTCCTATAAGGAAATACAACTAAAATAAATGAATGACATTTTTTGTTATTATTGTCCGTTGGGTCAAAAAATATATTACAAAAGTAAATGTTTTCATTTTCTTACTTTTAAATGTTATTTAATATATATTTATTACTTAAATATTTAATATTAATTCAATTTTGGTAACACCTTCTATGAATCTGATATTCATAATGCTTTAGAAGTGCATTCATAAACTTTTATAATTCATAGCGCTTTATAACGTTTGTCATAAGCATGTATCAAAGTACATCGATGTTCATAGATGTTCAGTCATAAGTTGTTAATATATATATAATCTGAACTTATTTAAATGTTTGATTCTTTGGATGTTTAGCAATTCTTACCTAAAACAAGCTGATTACACTTTACCTAAAATCTGTAAAGAGCATTTATATGCTTTCATAAGTCATATATTACTATGTATGCAGTCTCTTTCAAAGAGGTAGGTAATGCCAACATTTTACTTTATGCCTGCAAAGAGAGCTTATAAACTTTTATAAACAGTTATGAGCACTTATAAAGTCATTTTCAGGAGAAGTGAAGTTAAACACAAATGTTATAAGGCTTTATGTCACTGGTCTCTATAATAATTCGATGAACAGTTAAAATATATAATGCATTATGACACTTTGTGTTATAAAGCCTTATGGCATGTTCCTACAATATATATAAGGCTTATGACAAGTATTATAAAACATTATGAACACTTTATTAAGCTTTATATACATGTGTTAATAATGCATTTAATAATAATACTGTATTTAGGTTAAGTGTTACCTCATTTGATTTTTTTTTCTTGTTAAGTTAATTTTACTAAGGAATTAAATAAATTTAATAATAGATTTTATAATAACCATTTAAGTAACTCTGTTTTTTGGAAAAAAAATGCTTTGTGGCATGAAGGAAAGCATGGTACATCAAAATAAAACACTTTAAATAAACAAAAAAGAAGAAATAAGTATATTTTGTCATCATTTAAATCTATGAAGCGTGACGTTTCTTGTGACACGTGAGCACAGTATCTATTAATACAGACCCTTTTAAAAAAATAGAATATCATTGAAAAAAAAAGTTCCAAAATTCCATTCAAAAAGTTCATAGATTATAAATTCAGGACCCACAATTTAAACCATTTTAAGTGTTTATTTTCATTTTAAGTGTTTTTTTTATATAATTTGGGCTTCCAGCTCATAAAAGTCATGAAAACATCCACTAAACAGTGAAGCTGAGGAACAGAATCAAACTGCTCGAGGTCCAGTGTGAAATCTCCAGTCAGTCATGATTTGGGTGCAATGTCCGGCGCAGGTGTTGGAATCTCTTTTTAAATCCAAGCTCAGCGCAACAGTCTACCAGAATGTTCTAGAAGACTTCATGATTCCTTATGCTGAGGATCTGTATGGAGATGCAGATTTCATCCTCCAGCAGGACCTGGCCCCTGCACATGCCGCCAGAAGAACCAAAACCTGGTTTGATGCTCATGACATCACAGTGATTGACTGGCCAGCCAACATGCCGGACCTGAACCCCATTCAGAATCTATGAGGTGTTCTCAAGAGGAACATGAGGGACACCAAACCCAACCACAAAGAAGAGCTGACAGCAAGCATCAAGAAAATCTGGGCTTCCATAACTCCAGGCAACGCCACAGGCTGATTGTCTCAATGCATCATGGTGCTTCTGGGGGCATGTGCAGGTTTCAGGTCCTGCTGGAAGATGAAATCTGCATTTACATACAGATCCTCAGCAGAAGGAATCATGAATTCCTTTAGAACATTCTGGTAAACTGTTGCGCTGACCTTGAATTTAAGAAAGCAGAGTTTCCAACACCTGCACCGTACATTGAACCCAAATCATGACTCACATCATTTCACACTGGACCTCGAGCAGTTTGATTCTGTTCCTTAGCTTCACTGTTTAGTAGATGTTTACATGGTTCTTATGAGCTGGAAGCCCAAATTATGTAAAAAAAAAAAAAAAACATAAACTTGAAATGGTTTAAATTGTGGGCCCTGAATCTATAATCTATGAAATGTGAACTTTTTTAATGGAATTATAGAAATTAATCAACTTTTCGATGATATTCTAATTTTTAGGAACGGGTCTGTTGATGTCTAGGTTCAGCATTGCTGTGAGAATGTGAGATGTAAATGCTAATAAGGCTAAAGCTGAATTTTCAGGCTTAAGTGTAAATGGTCCAGTATACAATGTTAAAGGTGAGATAGGCCAGAGGGAAGATCAGCCTGGAGTATGAGTCGATCATGTAGCTGTTGCTCATTAGCAGCTGGAGGTGGTAGAGCAGAGGGTGCGTTCGCCGAAGTCGGGTGCCCAGAACAGGAGGAACCTGCGGCATGGAGGAGTTCTGCGAGGATACATGCTGCTCCACACCGAGGTCTGCCAACTGAGGAAAAGGACTGAGCTCAATGTCCGTGTCATGAAAGCAGCCATCGAAGGCCATCGCCTGAGAAGCATCATACTCTGAAACCTAGAGAAAAGCAAAAAGGGGAGGAATGAAAAATGACCACGATCAGAATTCCATCCATCCATCCATTATCTTCAGCTTTATCCGCTACTAGGGTTGCCATCTAGGGGAGAAGGGCGCTGGGCAGATACACCCAGGACAGGGCGCCAATCTATCGTTGGGCACACACTCACTCACACAAACAAACTCTATATGGGGCAATTTGGAGAATTCAATTGACCTTGATCCATGTTTTTGGACTGTGAGAGGAAACCAGAAGAAACACACACAGACACAGGGAGAACAGATTGGGATTCGAACCGGAAATCCCTAGCGCTGAGAGGAGAACATGCTAACCACTAAGCCACCTTGCCGCCCATCTAGTTAATGCTTTCAGAATTATGATTTCTAAAAAATTGCTATCTACCTTCAGCTTCTTCAGCTTTTTCATTTCCTCCACAGTGGTGAAGTAGTTGACTGCAGCGTACTCAATGACGGACAGGAAGACAAACAGAAAGCTGACCCACAAGTAGATATCTACAGCTTTGACATATGACACCTGGGGCATTGATGCTGACACTCCTGTTATGATGGTGGACATAGTCAGGACAGTGGTGATTCCTAAAATGTAACAAAAACCCACACATTAGTTTAAAGCTTTATACTGGATTGCAGCTTATTAATACCAAAAAAAATTGTTATTGTGCAATAATAGAACCCATTATGAAATCACATAAGTTACTGACAATATCGTATGTTTTTACAGAACAATTTTATAAGATTTGCATGGCCTTCAAGTGGTGATACATTAGAAACTGTATCTGTAAAACAAGTAACAGACAGACTATGTACCAAGTGAAACCCGGGCTGGCACAGCACGCCTGTCGATCCAAAAGGACACCCATGACAGCACCACCATCAACATTGTGGGAAAGTAGGTTTGTAGCATGAAGAAGAAAATGTGCCTTCTGAGGAGAAAGTTGATGTACAGTCTGTTGTACCAGCCTGAAAGAATCAAAGACATCAGTTACATTAAAAATGGCATTTCTTCGCAGGCGCCCTGTCCTGGGTGTATGTGCACAGCGCTGAAACGTTCTGCCCTGGATGGGTATAGGGACACCCCCCCATGATCCTAATACAGGATTAAGCAGAAGATAATGGATGAATGCAGGGCGGCACGCTGGTATAGTGGTTAGTTAGTTTTCCTCTCAGCCCTAGGGATTCCAATCTGGATGGAGTTTCCATGTTCTCCCCGTGTCCACGTGGGTTTCCTTTGGGTTCTCCGGTTTCCTCCCACAGTCCAAAAACATGCATCAATTCAATTGAGTTCTCCAAATTGCCCCATAAAGACTGTGTTTGTGAGTGTGTGTGCCCAGCGATAGATTGGCGCCCTGTCCTGGGTGTATCTGCTCAGCGCCCGAAACGTTCTCCCCTGGACCCTAGTAGAGGATAAAGTGGAAGATAATGAATGAATGAATGAATCATGGATGAATGCTACATCTTGTATCAGCCATGTTTTCACAGCAGCTTACATGAGGAAAAGGTAATATACATTCATTCATTATCTTCTGCTTAATTCTGTACTAGGGTCAGGGGTTCCCCATGCCCATCTAGGGGAGAACATTTCGGGCGCTGGGCAGATACACCCAGGACAGGATCAATCCATCACTGGGCACACACTCACTCACACAGACACACTCTATATGGGGCAATTTATACTATTCCAATAACATTGTATCCATGTTTTTGGACTGTGGGAGGAAACTGGAGTACCTAGAGGAAACCCACATGGACACGGGTAGAACATGGAAACTCCACCCAGATACAGATTGTGGGTAAATCTACCCGCGCGTTCGTTTGAAAAGTAGGAGATCACACCAACAGTTCTGAGTGAATAAATAACTTTTATTAATACAACAGAAATCTGGGGAGAAGATTTCCTGACTCCATCTTCATATACTCTTCTGCACAGGCCCCCACCTTTGCTGCTCTTCCATCTTAGATTGATCACCTGTGGGCCACCCCGCCTGAGCAGAATTATTCTGCTTAGTGTAACATAATTATGCTTCTTGTTATCAGAACGGGCGGCACGGTGGCTTAGTGGTTAGCACATTCGCCTCCCAGCGCTAGGGATTCCCGGTTCGAATCCCCATCTGGGTGGAGTTTCCATGTTCTCCCCGTGTCTGCGTGGGTTTCCTCCGGGTTCTCCGGTTTCCTCCCACAGTCCAAAAACATGGATCAAGTTAATTGAATTCTCAAAAAATTTCCCCATATAGAGTGTGTGTGTGTGAGTGAGTGTGTGCCCAGCGATGGATTGGCGCCCTGTCCTGGGTCTATCTGCCCAGCGCCCGAGACGTTCTCCCCTGGATGGGCATGGGGAACCCCACCGCGACCCTAATAGAGGATAAGCGGGAGATAATGAATGAATGAATGAATGTTATCAGAACGTTTGTAGTCAACCGACCCGTATAATACTATGCCCTGCCGGTGACTCCCTTCTGCACATCCTGACCTTGACACAGAGGTACATTCTCACATGGGTCTGATTAGAGAAAAATACTGCCATAGCTTATTAAAAGTATGAGAACTATTATTATTAATATTAATGCCTGAAATAAATAAATAATGCTTTGATCTACAATTACTAGTCATAAATAATAAATGCGCAATAATGCTCATTATTTTTCCCTTCAAGATTCAAACCTGGAATCCCCAGCGCTGAGAGGAGAACAGGAACAATCAAATGCATTACATTTCAGCTTTATGCATTTTGTTTGCTGTAATATCATAATAATACGGAAAGTCAGTTGATATCTGGGATTTTTGTTGTACTGTGGATTCAAAGGCCATCAATGCAATTTACTCAAGGCCAAAAACAAGTAAACGAGACCTGTACTGCTGTAGAACGCCAGTCCGCTGGAAGGGTTGAATTCTTCAATGAAGAATTGTGAAAGCACGATCTCATCAGTTCCTAAGGAGCCATTTCCATTTTTCCAGTAAAGCATGAGGTCTTTCTCATTATAAGCATCTGCATGATGAAACAAAAGAAAGCTTAAGCACTTAAAACTGAGAATACTACACTTTAAGTGGAAAAGTTGGATGGATTTGGATTGGGTTCTGCATATGTAATAATGGTTGTCAGATATCATACCATGTTATTGTTCTTGTCATTGTGATCAATTATATGTTACATTTACATTACATTTACATTATTCATTTAGCAGAGACTTTTATTTAAAGCGACTTACAAATAAGAGAAGAACACAAGTCTGTAGGAAAAACAGCTGCGCTGTGGAATTATCAAACCTGATCATTTTCTGATCCCGATTATTCAGATTATTTTATAATAATAATAACAATAATAATAATAATAATAATAATAATAATAATAACAATAATAATTGTTACACTCGCCTACCTAGAGATTAAAGCGGCTGCGCATAGGAAGCGCAGAGCCGTCACGCTCTAACGCGCTGAAGGGAGCCAGGCACGCAGGTAGCAGGGAAATGGAATTTTATTAAAGGTGTAGAGACACCACAAAACAAAGGCAACCGACGAGTGAACATAACATAAACCACGAGGACAGGAAAAGAAGGAAATAAATACAAATGAAAACCAATCACGTGCACAACACAACCAATCAACAGAAAGAGATCATTAAACAAACTAAATACCATTAATTAAAGTAAATTAACTAACATGGAACAGGTGCCCTAGGCACCCGTTACAATAATAATGATTATTATTATTCATTCATTCATTCATTCATTATCTTCCGCTTATCCTCTATTAGGGTCGAGGTGGGGTTCCCCATGCCCATCCAGGGGAGAACATCTCGGGCGCTGGGCAGATAGACCCAGGACAGGGCGCCAATCCATCGCTGGGCATATTATTATTATTATTATTATTATTATTATTATTATTATTATTAGTTTAATAATAATAATAAAATAATAATGTCACAGGTGCCTCAGGTCCCTCATTTAATGTACTCATTGTCTCTGTTGGGTGATTGGTTTGTTTTTGTGCACGTGACTGGGTGTTTTTGTATTCAGTTTCCGTATTCCCTCTCCCCCGTGCACGTCTTTCTTTGTGGTTTAATCCCGGTGTTAGTCTTGTTCGTTTCGTTCCCCTCTTTTTGTTGGTGTCCCTACACTATTTTTAATAATAAACCCTGTTTTGTTTTTATCTCGGTGTCTCGAACTCTCCTTCCGCGCTCAACCACGGTACAGCGCTGCGCAATAGCCCCGCGCAGGTTGTATCCGTGGGACTGTTTTACCCGACGGACCGGTGTACGCATTCTTTCCCGCGTAGCCGGTTCCCGGGAAACGCTCATCAGGCGCAAGACGGCGTACGCATTTCCTCCCGCGTAGCCGATCTTTCGGGGAAGAGCGAGCTGCTAACTAATAATAATAATTATTATTATTATTATTATCCATCCATTTATTCATTATCTTCCACTTTATCCTCTATTAGGGTCGTGGGGGGGGGTTCCCCATGCCCATCAAGGGGAGAACGTTTCGGGCCCTGGGCAGATATACCCAGGACAGGGAGCCAATCCATCTCTGGGCACACACTTACTCACACACATACACACTCTACAGTATATGGGGCAATTTGGAGAATTCAATGACCTTGATCCATGTTTTTGGACTATGGGAGGAAACCACAGAACCCGGAGGAACCCACCCAGACAAGGGGAGAACATGGAAACTCCACCCAGATTGGGATTCGAACCTGGAATCCCTAGTGCTGAGAGGTAAACGTGATAAACACTAAACCACCTGATTATTATTATTATTAATATTATTATTATTATTATTATTATTATTATTCATTCATTCATTCATTATCTTCCACTTATCCTCTATTAGGGTCGCGGTGAGGTTCCCCATGCCCATCCAGGGGAGAACATCTCGGGCGCTGGGCAGATAGACCCAGAACAGGGCGCCAATCCATCGCCGGGCACACACTCGCTCACACAGACACACTCTATATGGGGCAATTTTGAGAATTCAATTAACTTGATCCATGTTTTTGGACTGTGGGAGGAAACCGGAGAACCCGGAGAACATGGAAACTCCACCCAGATGGGGATTTGAACCGGGAATCCCTAGCGCTGAGAGGCGAACGTGCTAACCACTAAGCCACCGTGCTGCCCATTATTATTATTATTATTATTATTATTATTATTATTATTATTATTATTATTATCGGGAGGCACAGTGGCTTAGTGGTTAGCACGTTCGCCTCTCAGTCCAAAAACATAGATCAAGTCAATTGAGTTCTCCAAATTGCCCCATATAGAGTGTGTATGTGTGTGAGTAAGTGTGTGCCCAGTGATAGATTGGAGCCCTGTCCTGGGTCTATCTACCCAGCGCCCGAAACTTTCTCCCCTGGATGGGCATGGGGAACCCCCTGCGACCCTAATAGAGAATAAAGCGGAAGATAATGAATGAATGAATTATTATTATTTCTTTACATCAGTTGTTTGTGAAAGAGATGTGATGTCAGTCATTTCTTAAAGATGTCGAGTGACTCCACCTTACGGAAAGAGTTGGGAAGATGGTTCCACCATTTTGCAGTGGTAAAAGATACGGAGTGAGAATTAGCCTCGGTGAGGTGGAATCACCAGGTGACAATCATCACAAGAATGTAGTGAACGAGCCGGAGTGTATTTTGTTAATATAGAGTGAAGGTAAGAGGGGGCAGATCTAGAAATGGTCCTGTAGATCAGAGTCAGTGACTTGTAGTGAATGCAGCAGCTACAGGGAGCCAATGGAGAGAGAGGAGTGATGGAGTCACATGACTTCACTTGGGCTGGTTGAACACAAGTCGGGCTGCAGAGTTCTGAATCAATTGTAGAGGTCTGATTGTGGAAGCTGGGAGACCAGCAAGCAACACATTACAATATTCAAGCCGGGATAGGATGAGGGCTGGAACTAACAGCTGAGTAGCATGTTCAGTCAAGAAAGGTCTGATCTTCCTGATGTTCCTGATGTTGTACAGAAGAAATCTGCAGAAACGGGACATTTTGGTTTAAAATTTAAGATTTAAGTTTAAGATTATTAATTATGAAACCAAAGGTTACGGACCGAGTCGGATGGAGAGATTATGGAGGTCAGGTCAGGTCATGATGTTTAATGCATCACATTATAATTTTCATATTATAGTTTTCTATCATATAAATGTTCTAAACAACCAAAAAATCGTTCTAACAATTATGAAAGAAGATTTCAGTACATTTATTTTGCTAAAATAATAGATAAAATAATAGTAGATAACCACATGCATAATATTATTCATTCATTTCATTCATTATCTCCCGCTTATCCTCTATTAGGGTCGCGGTGGGGTTCCCCATGCCCATCCAGGGGAGAACGTCTCGGGCGCTGGGCAGATACACCCAGGACAGGGCGCCAATCCATCGCTGGGCACACACTCACTCACACAGACACACTCTAAACGGGGCAATTTTGAGAATTCAATTAACTTGATCCATGTTTTTGGACTGTGGGAGGAAACCGGAGAACCCGGAGGAAACCCACGCCCCCCCCCCCCCCCCCCCCCCCCCCCCCCCCCCCCCCCCCCCCCCCCCCCCCCCCCCCCCCCCCCCCCCCCCCCCCCCCCCCCCCCCCCCCCCCCCCCCATAATATTATATCCCAGTTATTATAGATGTTATTGTATTAGCGGGCATTTGGCAATTTATGAATCATAAAATTAGAATAAATAATCATGAAATGTGCATAAATAAGTTAAAGCCTTACAGCTTTCCAGTTCCAAAGAGCAGTTCTGAGTGTCCAGAGGAAAGCTGCTGAAGTCCATGGAGCACAGCGCTGTCACTGTAATCCTGCCCAAATGGACAAAGACATTTTAAATACTTAAATCCAACAATAATTGTATTATTAAATGGGCTTTAAATAGCATAATCATACACAATGTGTACAATCTAGCACCTGACACTGTAGAGAACATTGCCATCTGGGTAGACCCTCAGCATTATGTTCTCCATAGTGGTATCATGAATGAATGAGCGTTTAGAATGGACAAAGAAAACATCTGGCACCCAGATCTTCTTCACCAGCCGAGAATCGAAGGTACGACTTAGATTGTTTCCCGAAGGAAAAGCCAGGCGCTCATCCTTCCAATAGTGTCGCAGATAAAGAGTCATTGTGAAGTCCTGAAGGGGACAACCCGAGACTGAGGATAATGCTTATACACTACTGTTACACATTGGTTTACACATTGGACAAATTCGCTTGTCTTTAAATAAAGGCTGCTTACCATATTGACCTCTGATATGCTGTCTAAGCTCTCCACCTGGACGTCTATACCAACAGGAATGGCAGAACCTATGAAAAAAAAACAAAGTAGGGTGATAAAAAATAAAAAAAGGTATGAACTAGTTTGGTGTTTAAACACAACTTTCTCACACATATCAAATCCAATTTAAAGTCCTCCTTCTAACTTATAAATCCCTTAATGGAATGATCCCTGTTTCTCTATCACAACTCTTACATTCATATACTCCAAATCGAACACTCCGGTCCTCTGATACTGGTCTCTTGGTGGTCCCAAAATTCAAATTGATCACTAATGAAGGGAGATCTTTTTGTGTAAAAGCCCCAAAACTCTAGAATGCCCTTCCTCAAGCTCTGAGCATCTGCTCTTCTTATTCCACCTTTAACATGCAAAACCCATCTGTTCTCCCAATACTTCCACTCACCCGTTATCCTGTGATATCCTGGGTTTTAGAAAGGTGCTAAATAAGT
>JAFMOD010001154.1:639142-641642 GCA_019802435.1 Corydoras maculifer
AAGAATTACAGATTGCACTTAATAAAAAATAAGGGATTATATTGTATTGTATTGTACAGCTGGACAAACGATCAGCCAATCAGATTTAAGGACCGGAACTCTTTATTTAATAATAATATAAAAGGCTTTCAAGGTTGTGCATTATTATGAATTATGGGAAAATGGTGTCATTTTACGATGCATAACACCCTCTCGAACCTAATCACTTTAGTGAGATTTCGAATAAATACTAACATTTTTGGGCCTCCTACTTCTTTCTTTCAGAATGAAAGTAAAGCAATAAGTTTAGTGTTAGTGTTTAGTCTACATAGGTCAGCCAGGTTTCTAAAACAAGGTTAGTGTTATTTAGGAATTATCTTATTATTAGGTCTAGATGATACACAGCAAAACAAAACAACGCCCCCCTTAGGACATACAGTAGGTGCTACATAAAACAACAACCCACACAATATGACCTGAAGTGAGTGTTTGCAAGAAAATGTTTAATTAATGAACTTATGTGGCACTCATGTGGTAGCGAAGCACTTCATCATGTCAGTAGAACCAAGTTACTTCTAGTGTTGTCATGTTCATAGAATTAATTGTAGTTTTGGTCCGTTTTTGAATTGGGATTACCTAATATAAAACCCCTCTTAATTTAATTGACAGTGCAGGTCTTCCCTTATTCCTAATAAACCAGCTTAGCAAAATAAATAGAATGGGTTCTGACCTCCAAAGCCCGGCCGCATGGCAAAGTCGTGCTCCTCGATCCTCAGCAGTTGTTCTGTCTTTATGAGCAGAGACTTTGTACTGTCCTGTTTTTTTAACTTGAAGTCAATCCTCCTAAATGCAAGCAAGATAAATATATAAAATATATATATATATAAAAATATTTTTAAAGTACCCCTATATCATGTTAAATGACTTTATCCTAAATTCACTCTGCATTCATTCATTAGTACAACATGGGCAATTCATCCATAGTCCCACAGTCCCCACCCCCAAAAAAAAAACATGGATCAATTTCTTCAAATTGCCCCATATAGTGTGTGTGTGTGTTTGTGTGTCTGTGTGAGTGTGTGCCCAGCGATAGATAGGCGCACTGTCCTGGGTGTACTGCCCAGCGGCTGAAACGTTCTCCCCTGGATGGGCATGGGGAACCCACTGCGAACCTAATAGAGGATAATAGATGGATGGAAAACTAAATTAATTATTTATCACTAATTAGTTATTAGTAATTTCTGACTTAATACCTCCATCGATCCATTATCTGCCTAATCCTCTACCAGGGGGAAAGAATCCAGGGAAGAACATTTCAGGCATTGGGCAAATACACCAAGTACAAAGTTCAAATCTATCACTGGGCAAACACTCATTCACTCAGACACACACTAAACGGGGCAATTAAGAGCATTTAATTTACCTTGGAAACTCCATCCATATTGAGATTCGAACTTGGATCCCCAGCGCAGAAAGACCAACATGCTAACCACTAAACCACCGTTCCACCCATTATTATATTAAGAATTGAATATAACATATATTAAAAATATTAGAATTTTGGGCGGCACGGTGGATTGGTGGTTAGCACGTTCGCCTATTAGCACTAGGGATTCCCGGTTCGAATCCCCATCTGGGTGGAGTTTCCATGTTCTCTCTGTGTCCACGTGGGTTTCCTCCAGGTTCGCCGTTGTCCTCCCACAGTCCAAAAACATGGATCGAGTCAAATGAGTTTTCCAAATTGCCCCATATGTGCGCGTGTCTGTGTGAGCGAGTGTGTGCCCAGCAATAGATTGGCACCCTGTCCTGGGTGTATCTGCCCAGCGCCCGAAACGGTCTCCCCCCCCACCGCAACCCTAATATAGGATAAAGCAGAAGATAATGAATGGATGGATGGATATTATAATTTTTATATAAAGCATGGTACTCATCAGATATGCATGCAGTGTTTGTATAGCAGCTAGAACGAGTAAAGACCTGATCTCTGAACATATTGAGTGTTGTATTTAGCATTCCTGAAATGATTCTCGGTAAGCTCTCGTGCCAGGAGGTGGTAACTCTTTATAGTATAGTTACTTTGTGTTGTAATAAGGACCCATAAGAATGAACATGAGTCAGTGTGTGATTGTGTTTAGTGATGTGGTTAGAGATGAAAAATTAAAAAAACATAAGAAAAAAAAGCTAGTGATTCAGTAATTTACCTTAAGAAAACTTATTAAAAATCTCTAAACTACCTCAAATGGAAGTCAAATTATCTCAAACGCATTTTTAATTAATCCAAACAGATAAAAAGTATCTTGATGTTGCACGTCCTTCTTTACTAGCGAAGCCCTGAAGTGAAAATGTGAGGTAAGCAACAAAATGTCTACACACATTTACAAAAGAACTGGGTGGCGTGAGCATTTATTGGAATGCCCACTAAAATGAGTCTATTCAAGAAAAGTTATTTAAAGAGTTTAACAGGTTGCTGTGGTCCTTTATCCTGCTGTGGCATTTTGACCAAAGCATGCTAAAGGCATTT
>JAFMOD010001154.1:644142-649831 GCA_019802435.1 Corydoras maculifer
AAAGATTCCATAGTTACCCTCTGTATTTATGCTTGGCATGCTCTCCCAGGTAAACATCCTTGTTCTTCTTCCGGCTGGGGTAGCGGTTGTTGAGAAGAGTAACAGGCCACAGACAGGCAAGGCACATCAGCCTTAAACTCAGTAGATTCAGCTTCATGGTCATGCTTAGGTTTGGAACTCAGGACCCTCACATATTTTTCCCAGTATCCACGGCGTGAAGATGTGTTGCTCCAGAGACATATCCCAACCCCCACGAGCTTACATAGAGAGAGATGGAAGGGCGATGTAGCAACCTGCACACGGGAGTCCTAAATCAGACCCAGCACTTTAAATCTGGCTGGCACGAATGTCTTATTTCTCTTCAATCCAAATTTACCAGCATCCATAGGTAGATCCATGTTTCTGGACATTCATATTCCACTGGCTCGGCACCTGCTCTCTCATCGACATTTAAATCAATATGATTTTATGAGTAGAAAATAAAAGAATGGAATTAATTCCCCTGAAATCCTCTTATGTTGATCACTGAAATCGGTCTGTAACCTACAAATGGGGCAGGATGACACAGAGCATGGCTTCTAATCAGGATTTTTTCACAGACCAGCACTACACAATATGTGAAATTGTAGCTTAAAAGAATGTACGCATCGTGACCCTGAGCAGAACTCACTAGGTACAGTTAAGAGTGTGAGAGAACACAGCCATCACGATCTGGTAATAGGAACCTGTACTTTAGGGGTAAGAGGTAACTTGTTTTAAACATGCGCTAAACCTAGAACACTTAAATAACACATGGGCAAAAATGAATACTCTAACAGAAAGGTCACACCAGGTAAACAGTTCTGTCTAATTCACCGTGGCAATGTGTAAGGTTTCCAGCATCCTCCATTATGCAACCAACAGTTTCTATAAATCCGGTATTCATAATGCAGTATAAGTGCATTTATAAGGCTTTAGAACATTTGTCATAAACCTATGTTAATGTACATAAAGGTTTATAATAAGTCATGAATAATTATAACAGTTTGACATAAGGCTTTATAACACCAAGTGACATAATGCAATATAATATGAATTTATTTTACCTTTTGTTTCTTGGCATGTTTAGACATTTTTACTTAAAACTTTGTGCATTAATAAGCTTTCATAATTAATTATGTTCTACTATGTATGCAGTCTTTTTAAAAGGTAATAAATGCCACCACTTCACTTTATACCTGCAAAGAGAGCTTATAAGCTTTAATAAATAGTTTTGAGCACTTATTATTTTCAGAAGAGGTAATCGTTAAACAGAAATGTTATAAGGCTTTATGTCACTGGTCTCTTTAATAAGTTGGTGATTATTATATATTATATTATTATTAATATATCATTTATGATCATTATGCCACTTTGTGTTATAAAACCCTATAGCATGTTCCTATAATACATTATAAGTGTGGTTGTGTACATATATGGACATTAACAATGGCTTATGACAAGTATGATAAAGTGTCAAGAAAGCACTTATGAAGCACCATGAATACCCGATTTAGGTATAATATGAACCCAGAACCTTCAGATTGATAACCCAACACCCAACTCACTGAGCTAAACACTGAGCTACACAATGGTTTTCACATTTACATTACATAACATTTAGTCGTTTAACAGATGCTTTTATCCAAAGCGACTTACAAATGAGAACATCACAAGTCAGTAGTTATGAAGAAAACCAGTTACACTGTATAGTTATCAAACCTGATCTTTATATGATGCTGCGCCCCCCCCCCCCTTTTTTTTTTATAATTATTATTTTTAATTAATTCATTTTTTTTACAACAGGTATTTATTAAAAAGATGGGTGGTTTTCCAGTTGTGGGAGCTTTCCAAATGTTAAATACGGGTCACCTGATCATCACACAATCTGTACATGAATGCCCTACCCTGTTGATGCTGCCCGGCCGCTCAAGGAGGATGAGTCCCCCACTGAGTCTTGGTCCTCACAAGGTTTCTTAATAAAATGACAACATAACAGGGAGTTTTATAAAGGCTAAAACTGTAAAGCTGCTGTGACAAATTACTATTGTAAAAAGCGCTCTATAAATAAATTACTTGAACATAAACTTAATTATAAATATAGTGTAAGCTTGAAGCATCACCATGCTTATCTGTACTGCGCAAAATGTGCATTACTTAATTACTATTTGACTTAGACACTTAAATACATTCTATTTTATTTAAGTAAGACAGTTTATTCTTTTTAAAATGTATTCCATTCATTCGCTTTTTTACATCACTGTGTAAGTATGTCAGTAGGTCAGAGATAAGCACTATTTTAGATGCTAGACCTGCACTATTACACCACACATTTTATTTCAGTTTCACAAGAGATTTAGAGATTATGCGGCTTGCTCATCATCGTGTGAAAACCCCATTTCATTTTTTCTCTCTTGGACTAATCACTTTTCATTAACTCAATTCCATCACAAGTGAGAGAGAAAGAAAGCTGTGGGTGAGCGAGGGAGGACAAATTAAAAAGTGCAGAGCTGGAACATCATAACCCCGTGGTCACAGGTCTGCTGCATCCAGTAATCCCAGTGTGCTGTCAAATCTGATGGATTATAGCCTGATGAGGACCAGTGAAGCAGATATTTCTCAGCACCCACCCTGCATGTCACTAATCTATCCAATCACATCACAGCATGGCCGGTTCATCAGCAGGTTTTCTAAGACTTTCATCATTACATGTTTGGTATTTTAACAGCTAGTTGTTGTTAAACAGACACTCTTGGATTAAAAGACGTCGTGTAGAGGTTCAGATAACGTCATGTAAGGATTTAATCTCCAAAATCAGATTGTCTTTGTTTATGGCTCGTTCATATATAACTCTGTTAGGGTTCATGTCCTAAATCTGGTTAATCTGCTGTTGTGTTATGTCCAGGCGGCACTGTGGCTTAGATGTTATCATGTCACTCTAGTGCTAGTGCTAGGGATTCAGTGCTAGGGATTCATGTTCTCCCCGTGTCCGCGTGGGGTTCCTCCGGGTTCTCCGGTTTCCTCCCACAGTCCAAAAACATGGATCAAGGTCAATTGAATTCCCCAAATTGCCCCAAATAGAGTGTGTTTGTGTGAGTGAGTGTGTTCCCAGCAATAGATTGACGCCCTCTCCTGGGTGTATCTGCCCAGCGCCCGAAACGTTCTCCCCTGGATAGGCATGGGGAACCCCCCCACGACCCTAATAGAGGATAAAGCGAAAGATAATTGTGAGGACCAGTGGTGTAAGCCACAGGTTTAGCAAAGTCCTTAACCCTCAGTATGGGTTGTTGAATCTCTCTAGTTTTTCATTCATTCATTCATTATCTCCCGCTTTATCCTCTATTAGGGTCGCGGTGGGGGTTCCCCATGCCCATCCAGGGGAGAACGTCTCGGGCGCTGGGCAGATAGACCCAGGACAGGGCGCCAATCCATCGCTGGGCACACACTCACTCACACAGACACACTCTAAATGGGGCAATTTTGAGAATTCAATTGACCTTAATCCATGTTTTTGGACTGTGGTAGGAAACCGGAGAACCCAGAGGAAACCCACACGGACACAGGGAGAACATAGAAACTCCACACAGATTGGGATTCGAACTGGGAATCCCTAGGGCTGAGAGGAGAACATGCTAACCACTAAGCCACCGTGCCGCCCTTATTTTAAATCATGTATCATTAATGAAAAAAAATACAACCAGACTTCTTTGTAGCATTGCTATTCCTCACATCGTGCTTAAAAACACTGCTTTCCCATTATGCATTCACAATAAAGCTCACCCATTGTGTGTTATGGCTTGAAAGGAAAAGAAGAGAAATAAAGTAAAATTCTTTCATTCATTATATTCCTCTTAATCCTCTACTAGGGTCACGTGGGTGGAGTTCCATCCAGGGGAGAATGTTTCCGGTTCCGGGCAGATACACACAGGACAGGGTACCAATCTATTGCTGGACACACTCACTCACACAATGGTGAGTTTTATGTTTATATACTTCTGTTTTCCGTTTCCGGCATTGTTTAGTCACATGTTGTCCTAGTCCCTGTGTTCTTTTGTTTCGATTCAGTGAATCAATAAATACCGACTCTCTTACCTGCGTCCTGGGTCCTCTCTGTGCTATGGAATTTATTTTTTGCTGCAGTGGACACATTGAAGTTAACAATGTGGGTCCTTCAGCAAGACCCTTAACCCTCATTGCTTTAGGGATGTTGTGATTAACCCTGTGCTCACCTTGTAAGTCACTTTAGATAAAAGCATCTGCTAAATGACCAAATGTAATGTAATCTCAGACCCTCACACACATGGGGAGAACATAGAAATTTGGAATCTCCAGTGCTGCGAGGTGAACGTGTTAACCACTAAGCCACCGCACCACAACCATACCAAACCAAACTTAAAAAAATGAATTCTTTAGTTTGAAGTCATTGTCAGTGTAATTTCAAACCGGAGGTATTAACATACTGCATCTCAATGTAGCACAACAGTTATTCAGCAGCAGAAAGGAGAGCACTACAAAGAGTGATCAACACAGCCCAGAAGATCACCGGCTGTCCACTGCCCAGTCTGGATGACCTGTTCAGCTCTCGCTGCCTCAGTAGGGCAGCTAACATTCTGAAAGACTCTTCCCACCCTGGACATCATCTATTCCAGCAGCTACCCTCGGGAAAACGCTTCAGGTCCATCACATCCAGGACAAACATACTGAAAAACAGGTTTTAACCCAGCGGTGTACGCGAACTAAATACATCTAAGCATGCACAACCCACAAACTTACCCCCCCCCACCCCCGCACTGATAACTGGACTCAGCATTAACCACTTTAATATTGTCCTTATGTGCAATATAATTCATGTGCAATATAATTCATTATGTATATATAAATGTATATATAATTGCGGCGGCACGGTGGATTAGTGGTTAGCATGTTCTCCTCTTAGCGCTAGGGATTCCTGGTTTAAATCCCCATCTGGGTGAAGTTTCCATGTTCTCCCCATGTCCGGGTTCTTTTGTTTCCTCCTACAGTCCAAAAACATGGATCAAGTCAACTGAGTTCTCCAAATTGCCCCATATAGAGTGTGTATGCTTGCGTGTCTGTGTGAGTGAGTGTGTGCCCAGAGATAGATTGGTGCCCTGTCCTGGGTGTATCTGCCCAGCGCCCGAAACCTTCTCCCCGGGAGAATGGGCATGGGAAACCCCACCGCGACCCTAATAGAGGATAAAGCGGAAGGTAATGAATAAATAAATGTATATATAATTATATATATATATATATATATATATATATATATATATATATATAATATTAAAACTTTTTATTCTTTTGTTTACCTAAGATTGCTCCTCAAATCTTGTTGCACCTGTGCAATGACAGTAAAAGGTATCTTATCTATCCTTTATCAGTTTAAAATTCTCTTGGTCCTGATACACAGCGTAACTGTAACGGGTGCCTAGGGCACCTGTTCCATGTTTGGTCATTTACTTTAATTAGTCATTTAGTTTGTTTAATTGTCTCTTTCTGTTCATTGGTGGTTTTGTGCACGTGATTGGTTTTCGTTTGTATTTATTTCCTTCTTTCCCTGTACTCGGTGCACTTCGTGGTTTAGTTTATGTTCACTCGTCGTACCTGTGTTTTGTGGTGTCTCTACACCTTTAAAATAAATTCCAATTCCCTG
>JAFMOD010001154.1:656215-713950 GCA_019802435.1 Corydoras maculifer
TGCCCATCCAGGGGAGAACGTCTCGGGCGCTGGGCAGATAGACCCAGGACAGGGCGCCAATCCATCGCTGGGCACACACTCACTCACACAGACACACTCTATAGGGGGCAATTTTGAGAATTCAATTAACTTGATCCATGTTTTTGGACTGTGGGAGGAAACCGGAGAACCCGGAGGAAACCCACGCAGACACGGGGAGAACATGGAAACTCCACCCAGACGGGGATTCGAACCGGAGAGGCGAACCACTAAGCCACCGTGCCGCATATATATATATATATATATATATATATATATATATATATATATATATATATATATATATATATATATATATATATATATATAAAAAAAAAAAAATATATATATATATATATATATATATATATATATATATATATATATATTATATATATATATATCACACACACACACACACATATATATATATATATATATATATATATATATATATATATATATATATATATATATATATATATATATTACTGTCACTTTTGCTGCTGGGAATGTGAATTTCCCCCATGGTGGAAGCAATAAAGGACTATCTTATCTTATCTTTGTTTATGCTTTTAATTTTGTGGAAGCAAGGTAAGTAAAGGAATGGTTGGGAGCCCTGACCTCAACATGTTTCAAATGAACTAAAATGAAAATTATGAGAGGTTTGGTTTGACTGTACAACTTTTTCGTAATATATAGACAAAAAATACATCAAACATAGACACAAACTCTGGAAATCTTGTTTGAGGAGCAGCCCAGAATAGGGTCTCAGAAAATCTCCTGTAGACGTAATATGTCTGTGTTCCAGTAATATTGTACATATTAGCTCACAAAGAGTGATAAACACTGACTATGAGATATGAGTGCAAGTTACATTTTTAAAGTATGAAGTTCCTTGTTGCCTTTGTCGTACTTTATGACTAATTTCTAATCTAGCAGCGTGTTATCAGTGATGTGTACTGTCGTATTTTCAGTCTGGTTCTATCAGAGTATGGATTCAGTGAGCAGGTTCTTAAAAGAGCTGGTAGAACAGCATGCCTTTCACCCACTGTACCTCACACCGGTCAGACGCATTCCGCCTAAGACTCATTCCACCCAAATGCCCCACAGAGCACCACAGGAGGTAATTCTTACCTGCAGACATCAAACTATATAATCAGTCTGTTTAACTCCTCACTTACTAAAACAACAATAAAATAATCATGATAAGTAAGCGATATTATTATAATACTAATAATATACTAATAATAAATTATAAGTTCAAGTTCAAGTTCAAGTTATTTATTTATATAGCGCTTTTTACAACAGTACATTGTCACAAAGCAGCTTTACAGAATGAAAGGCCTTTAAACCCCCAAAGAGCAAGCCGAAGCGACAGTGGCAAGAAAAAACTCCCTTTTATGTTGTTATTCAAGGAAGAAACCTTGGGAGGACCAAGACTCAGTGGGGGACTCATCCTCCTTGAGCGGCCAGGCAGCAACAACAATGTTATAATCACATGACATGGCTTAGTGGTTAGCACATTCGCCTCTCAGCGCTAGGGATTCCCGGTTCGAATCCCAATCTGGGTAGAGTTTCCATGTTCTCCCCATGTCCGCGTGGGTTTCCTCCGGGTTCTCCAGTTTCCTCCCACAGTCAAAAAACATGGATCAAGTAAATTGAATTTCCCAAATTGCCCCATATAGAGTGTGTCTGTGTAAATAAGTGTGTGCCCAGTGATAGATTGGCGCCATGTCCTAGGTGCAATATATATTTATATATATAATACAATACATTGGTAGACAGAGGGGTGTGTGTCTTAGTGGTTAGCACGTTCTCCTCTCAGCGCTAGGGATTCCCAGTTCAAATCCCCATCTGGGTGGAGTTTCCATGTTCTCCCCGTGTCCGTGTGGGTTTACTCCGGGTTCTCCAGTTTCCTCCCACAGTCCAAAAATATGTATCAGTCAATTGAATTCACCAAATTGCCCCATATAGAGTGTGTTTGTGTGAGTAAGTGTGTGCCCAGAGGATAGATTGGCGTCCTGTCCTGGATGTATCTGCCCAGCACCAAAACGTTCTCTCCTGGAGGGGCATGGGGACCCCCCGCGACTCTAAAAGAGGATAAAGTGGAAGATAATGGATGGATGGATGGATGAATGGCAGTTATCCTCATGAACGCTACACATACACTTTAATAACTCATTGCACAACCACTTCTCGGCACCTTCTGTACTGTAATGCACTTTATAACATGTTCATATTTATGTATATACATTTATACTCTTCTGAATGCACCAGTCCCTGTTATTAATGCACTCTACATAAATAATGTGTATATTGCACTTTTTGTTAGATGCTGACTACAATTCATTGGCCCTGCACTTGTACTCTTCTCAATGACAATAAAGTTGAATCTAAACTAAAAATTTAATCTTATATTATGTACTTTACACACAATTTATTTTCACTTTACTATGTATTTTTGGTATTTTTAGCTTTGTTTTATCTGTGTAGATATAAACACAACAAATAGAGCATCTGTAAAAACTATAGATTCCCCCCAGGGATTAATAAAATATTCTGATTTTGATATGCACTACTCCAGGACTTCACTTCAACAGTGACTAAACACTTCACCTTTAATAGTTCCTTACTGAACTAATCTGAAAACCAGCAGGAAGTGTAAACAAACTCCTCCCAGGGGTGGGAACCATGTGGACTGAGCCACTACACTTCATGTTCTGCAGTGCAGATCTAACAGACCTTGGTTTGGGAAGAACTTGTCCATCTTGCTGCTGTCCCTCGGGCAGTTCCCAAGAAAGAAGCTCTGTGACTCACTTCATCGGCAGCCTTCAAACACACACATGTGAGTAATTTTCATTTATACACCACCACTGAATTACACTGAGCTCTACCATGGCAAAAAAAAATTAAACGATGCATGATTGTCAATTAACTAAATTGATATGTTTAGTGCTTTTTTTTAACGTTGCATGTTGATACCAAAGTCTGATGCGCTGAATCAGCTCTTTTTACCACCGATGAAAGTTTGTTATCTATGATGAATTCCTTTTTATATTAAAAAATTTGCCCTCAGATTAACATCATCACAGACACCAGATACATAGTTTTAGGAATCATGCATTCTAATCCTGTAATGAGAGTGGACATGGGGAAAAAGTCTTTTTCTCTTAATTTAAGCATGGGCTACACACCCAGACTTTCCAAAACCCAACTTTACTGAAATTTAAGAGGAAAAAAATACCATCCTAAAAAAATAATGAATAAGCTGAGGTTAAAGTAGATAGAAAATAGAAACTGTATTTTAAAAAAGATTCATCATTCGTCTTATTTGTCTTGGAAATCGGATGAATCGACTAATGTCTCTTTTGGCAGCCGTAGCCTTTGGTGACTGCATACTGCTAAACATCTTTCTCTGTGTGTGTGTGTGTGTGTGTGTGTGTGTGTTGCATGAGAGCAACAGTTTGAAAAAATGTGCTTTGACAGTTTTAGGCCCAGCACCTGGTCTTTTCGCTCATTCCAACCGTAATCATAAACAGCTGAAGTGCTTTTAGCTAATCTCTAAAGTAAGCATAACTTGCGTAATAACAGCATTTGTTAATTTAAATAGTTAGTCTTTCCAGCTAAGCCACGTGTGCTTTGCCGCTGTATACAGACGTTTGTAAACGTTTGATGTAAATGGCTAAATGACGTTAGAGCAATTTTAACGTACTGACTGCTGCGGAAAAATAACCCCCTGTTTTTCCACACTTAGCGTTTTTGATGTGAATGTGTTCATTAACTGGATAAATGTTTGGAAAATGTATAATTCTTAGTAATCATTTAAATGACCAATTACAATGTTTGTGTAAATGGCTAGGGCGGCACGGTGGTTTAGTGGTTAACATGTTCTTCTCTCAGTGCTTGGGATTCCCAGTTTGAATCCCAATCTGGGTGGAGTTTCCATGTTCTCCCCGTGTCCACATGGGTTTCCTCCGGTTTCTCCGGTTTCCTCCCACAGTCCAAAAACATGGATCAAGGTCAATTGGATTCTCCAAATTACCCCATATAGAGTGTGTGTGTGAGTGAGTGTGTGCCCAGAGATAGATTGGCGCCCTGTCCTGGGTGTACCTGCCCAGCGCCGGAGACGTTTTCCCCTGGATGGGCATGGGGAACCCCCCGCGACCCTAGTAGAGGATAGAGCGGAAGATAATGGATGGATAGATGGGTGTAAATGTCTACTTTAGTAAACACGCAAGAGTGTGGCAGCTCAGTGGTGGGGTGGTTCACATCACAAAGCCATCCACGTTAGCGATGTTGGCCCTTGAGCATAGCCCTGAATCCTCATGATTGCAGAGATGCTGTATCGTGGTTGACGGTGTGCTCTGACCCCAACCATTGATTACACTTGTAAACTCACATTTAGTAACTCTGTGGGATTATGTTGTAAAGGTTACTGAACATAAATGAAGCGGGGCGGTTGTTACTGGTCCTTTAAATTCCGGCTGAAACAAGGAATCACAAGGGAGTCGGTTCTTTTTTGGTGGGAATCCACGGTGCAGTCAGTGATTCAGTTAGCGAGTTTTTTGACTTGAAATCAATAAGGTTTCCCTCCTCAGGATTTTTAAGTTAACTCATTCTGGCGTTTTCACTTTTGTCTCATTTTTGTCCTATTCTACTTCTTCCAAACAATTTTAGAAGAAACATCTGTGACAAAGTGGATCTTTAAATGAAATGTCTATCCATCCATTCATCATCTTCCGCTTTATCCTGCACTAGGGTCGCGGGGTCCAGAGGAGAACGTTTCGGACGCTGGGCAGATACAACCAGGACAGGGCGCCAATCTATCACTGGGCACACTCTTACTCACACAAACACACACTATATGGGGCAATTTGGAGAATTCAATTGACCTTAATCCATGTTTTTGGACTGTGGGAAGAAACCGGAGAACCCGGAGGAAACTTACGCAGACACGGGGAGAACATAGAAACTCCACCCAGGTTAGGATTCGAACCGGGAATCCCTAGTGCTGAGAGGCAAACGGTCTAACCACTAAACCACCGTGCCGCTATTAAATGAAACATAAGTGAGAATAAAAATAAGTCTCCTAAATGTTCTTGAGAAATTCTCTCAGGTTTATGTTAAGCCTCATTTAAGGGTAACCAGGGCAGTCATTGGCTTATGGCTAAAGTGCCCTGGATTTGCTCCCCAAACGCTGGATACAAGGCTGCCCACCATTCAGTGCTTGTATGTGGGTTTCAAATTAATTCAAATCAAATCAAAGTTTATTTGTAACTTGCATAGTTATAGATGATACTACTAGCAGTAAATTGCTTTGACGATTGCCACGACAAGTTAAGAAAGAGAAAATTAACAATAAAATTCATTCATTCATTATCTTTTGCTTCATTCTCTACTAGGGTCGTGGTCGCCCATCTAGGGGAGAACATTTCAGGTGCTGAGCAGATACACCCAGGACAGGGCACAAATCTATCACTGGGCACACACTCACTCACACACAGACAGACACACACACTTTGAATTCAAAGCATTTAAATGTACCTTAAATCCATGTTTTTGGACGGTGGGAAGAAACCGGAGAAACTGGAGAAAACCCACACAGACACGGGGAGAACATGGAAACTCCAGAATCCCCAGCACTGAGAGGAGAATGTGCTAACCAGCGTGCTTCCCTAGGAATAAAATAATTATAATAAGTAAAAATAAAAAAGGTATATTACAAGGTAGGATAAAGCGAAAGATAATAAATGAATATTACAAGCTGCAGCACAGTGGCTTAGTGCTTAGCATGTTCTCCTCTTAGTGCTGGGGATCCAGGTTCGAATCCCAATCTGTGTGGAGTTTCCATGTTCTCCCCATGTCCATGTGGTTTTCCTGCAGGTTCTCCGGTTTCCTCCCACAGTCCAAAAACATGGATTCAACAAAAATTTAATTCTCTAAATTGTCCTGTATAGTGTGTGTGTGTGTGTGTGTGTGTGTGTGTGTGTGTGTGTGTTTGTGTGAGTGAGTGTGTGCCCAGTGATAGATGGCGCTCTGTCCTGGTTGTATCTGCCCAGCACCTTAAACGTTCTCCGCTGAATGTGGACCGGAACCCCCCCCCCCCCCCCCCCCCCCCCCCCCCCCCCCCCCCCCCCCCCCCCCCCCCCCCCCCCCCCCCCCCCCCCCCCCCCCCCCCCCCCCCCCCCCCCCCCCCCCCCCCCCCCCCCCCCCCCCCATTTTCTGCAAAATTAGTTGCATAATATTAAAATTCAGTCATATATAAAAACACATTTACAAATGAGATGTTCAGTATAATAATAATTTCCCTACGTCTGGATGTGATATTATGCCACAGAGCAAGAGAGCGTTTACTATGAGTGCAGCTCATGTATGGACTTGTTTTCTGCTTGCATGGCTTCTCATGAAGACCAAGGGAAAAAATCAAGGTGAGATGTTTTTTCTTCTTTTTTCAGTGATGACAAGCCCATTGCATCACTGTGTTGAGCAGCGTGAGCTATTCAGTTGAATTATTGACTCCTGAACAATAAATTGTTTTCATATGACAGCAGTCCGGGGTTTTCATGTACCGACATGTCTGAACTAAGGTGTTGATCGCAGGTCCAGACGTCACAAAAAATTTCTCTTTCACACTAAAAAAGGCATTATTGTCAAAACAAATGTTCTGGAAATATTTATGTTAAAGACATTTTTTACATACATAACTTAAGAAAAGTAAAACATATGTGAGTCCTAATGTCATCACATCTATATGTGTGTTGTATTTTGCGGTGGTTTGATCAGACCTGTAGTTTTACAATTTGTTTTTTATCAGTTTACAATTAAGTTAAATTAAACTTTAAGAAACTTTAAAAAAAGATTTATATTTTTGAAAATACAATTTTTATGGTTAGAGATTTTAGGCTTACTCTCCATGACTCGATTAGTCCTTTAATAACAAACCTGTAGAATCTGTAGAATTCATTAAGGATTTAAAGATTAAAATTCTTTATTGATATATATATATATATATATATATATATATATATATATATATATATATATATATATATATACAAAGTTTAAGTACTTTTTTTTTTTTAACAAGTTCTATAAAAGTTGAGTTCTATAAACTTTAAGTTTATTTATTGCAAAAATAATATTACTGTCTGTTTTTATTCCTATTTATGTTCCGAAAATATTTCATTTCAGTGTGTTCAATAAATGTTTCTTCTTTTCGGCCTGCGACCTAAAATGTGTTAAAAGTTTTGGCCCCCGGTGCGATTGAGTTTGACACCCCTGATCTGGGGACATAAAAGAATGAAAATATAATTTCTCTTTCACATAAAAACAAATTAACATAAGAAAATTCAAAAGTCAGCAGACATTATTTCATCATAGTATATTGTCGGTAACTTTTATGCTTCCTTTGTTTTTAATGTACCAATTACAATATTAGTACAATTGTCCTGTAATTGGTATTAAATAAAGTATTTAGATTCTGAAATAACGCAGCATAGTCTGCAGCACAGTCATAGTCAGCATAGATTTTAATCTCAGTGATGCTAAAATTTTACATTTAATAAAAGTAACTATTTTATTCTTTATTGTGTATTGTTAAAATTAATTACGTTGCTTCTCTATCTTTTACCAGATGTGTACGTGACGTGTCAGTTCTCTGAGAACTGTGTCCTTCCTTGTACATTTAACCCCAGAGGAGGTGAGAAGATCTACTGGATTAAGCAAGGCTCTCAGATCTACAGTCATCCCCAAGAAAGTAACCAGGACATCGCCCAGTTTAAGGGAAGGACCTCAGTAGCCACAGGGCAGCTGGCAGTTGGTAATGCCTCTCTAGTTCTGAAGCACTGTGGTAGGCAGGACAGGGGGCGCTACACATGTCGTGTTATTGAGGGGGAGAAGAGGAACGACAAGGTCATAATAGTCAAAGTGGAGGGTAGGTTTCTATCTCATTAAGTAATGAAGTAAACATACTTCGTTAATGTACTTAAGTATCTGGGCTTTACTGAGTATAAGTCACTTAATACTTTTTACATCTACTCACTACATTTGAAAATTTATCTATCCATTCATTATCTGCTGCTTTATCCTGTACTCGGGTCACGGGGGGAGGGGGGGTTCCCCATGCCGATCCAGTGGAGAACGTCTCGGGCGCTGGGCACATACACCCAGGACAGGGCGCCAATCCATCACTGGACACTCTCACACACACACACACACACACACACACACACACACACACACACACACTCTATATGGGGCGATTTTTGAGAATTCAATTAACCTTGATCCATGTTTATGGACTGTGGGAGGAAACTGCAGAAACCGGACGAAACCCACACGGACACGAGGAGAACATGCGAACTCCACCCAGATTGGGATTCGAACCGGGAATCCCTAGTGCTGAGAGGAGGACATGCTAACCACCAAGCACACTCTATATGGGGCAATTTGGAGAATTCAATTGACCTTAATCCATGTTATTTTTGGATTGTGGGAGGAAACCAGAGAACCCGGAGGAAACCCACGTGGACATGGGTGCAAACCACCCAGATTGGAATTTGAACCAGGAATCCCTAGCAATGAGAGGTGAACGTGCTAACCACTAAGCCACAATGCCGCCCTGTATAAAGATTTATACCCAGTAAAAATGAAATCAGAAGTGACACTCTCTCTCACACACACTCACACACACACACACACAAACTCCATATGGGGCGATTTTTGAGAATTCAATTAACCTTGATCCATGTTTTTGGACTGTGGGAGGAAACTGCAGAAACCAGACGAAACCCACACGGACACGAGGAGAACATGCGAACTCCACCCAGATTGGGATTCGAATCGGGAATCCCTAGTGCTGAGAGGAGAACATGCTAACCACCAAGCACACTCTATATGGGGCAATTTGGAGAATTCAATTGACCTTAATCCATGTTATTTTTGGATTGTGGGAGGAAACCAGAGAACCCGGAGGAAACCCACGTGGACATGGGTGCAAACCACCCAGATTGGAATTTGAACCAGGAATCCCTAGCACTGAGAGGTGAACGTGCTAACCACTAAGCCACAATGCCGCCCTGTATAAAGATTTATACCCAGTAAAAATGAAATCAGAAGTGATTTTTATATAAATACTTTTGTTTAAGTACACATAGGTGCAGGTACTTTTAGACTTCTACTTTTACTTAAATAATTATTTAACAATTTATTTATACTTTAACTTACATCTGCCACCTCTGTATGTCATAGCATATTTATCACATCCAAAAGCATATTAAGATAATTAAATTATTAAGAATTATTTATTATTTGGTAAAAATGTAGATGTACTGTAATATGTGATAATAAACTGCATATTGGGAAACCAAATCCATCCATCCATTATCTTCCGCTTTATCCTATATTAGAGTCGTGGGGGGGTTTCCCATGCCCTTCCAGGGGAGAACGTCTCGGGTGCTGGGCAGATACACCCAGGAGAGGGCGCCAATCCATCGCTAGGCACACACTCACATAGACACAGACACACAGACTCTATATGGGGCAATTTGGAAAACTCAATTGACTTGATCCATGTTTTTGGACTGTGGGAGGAAACCAGAGAACCCAGAGGAACCCACACGGACACGGGGAGAACATGGAAACTCCACCAGATTGGGATTCGAACCGGGAATCCCTAGTGCTGAGAGGAGAACATGCTAACCACTAAGCCACCATGCCGCCCTTAAAACCATTCATTCATTCATTCATTATCTCCCGCTTTATCATCTATCCTCTAGGGTCGTGGTGGGGTTCCCCATGCCCATCCAGGGGAGAACGTTTCGGGCGCTGGGCAGATACACCCAGGACAGGGCGCCAATCCATCGCTGAGCACACACTTACTCGCACACACACTCTTTATGGGGCAATTTGGAGAACTCAATTGACTTGATCCTTGTTTTTGAACTGTGGGAGGAAACCGGAGAACCCGGAGGAAACCCACGCATACACGGGGAGAACATGGAAACTCCACCCAGATGGGGATTCGAACCGGGAATCCCTAGTGCTGAGAAGCGAACGTGCTAACCACTAAGCCACCGTGCTGCCTTGATTTAATTAATTTATAAAAAAAATCTGTTGTTAATCTTTGAATGATCTCTTAATTATCTATCTATTTAGCTCCTATACGTTCCATGAATCTGCAGATGAGACGTCTGAGTGGCTATGAGGAAGTGGAATGTTCTACCAGTGATGTCTACCCTGCGCCACAAGTGTTCTGGTCCACTGATCCTCCCATGCCAGTAGAAAATCTCAAATACACCACACGAATGACAAGTGACGTCCTCGGTCTGTACATCATCGACAGTAAACTGAGGACACTGGAAAACATTTCAGACCTTACCTACATCTGCACCATCAACTCATCCTCGCAGTCCTGGACAGCTTCTCTTACAGATACAGGTCCTAACATCATGCTACAAAATTACATCCAATTACATTACATTTCTGTCATACAGGACTTTATTTAAACCACATTTTGCTCTTTCAATCAGTGAATTTTCAATAAAAAAACATGCAGACACTTTGCAATCAAGATAACAAAGTAAAAAAAGGTTTTGCCAACAAAAGTCAGGTAACACTTTATCTAAATCCATCCATCTATCCATCCATTATCTTCCGCTTTATCCTCTATTAGGGTCGCGGGGGGGTTCCCCCATGCCCATCCAGTGGAGAATGTTTCGGGCGCTGGGCAGATAGACCCAGGACAGGATGCCAATCTATCGCTGGGCACACTCTTACTCACACAGACACACTCTATATGGGGCAATTTGGAGAATTCAATTGACCTTGATTCATGTTTTTGGACTGTGGGAGAAAACCGGAGAACCCGGAGGAAACCCAGACACGTAGAGAACATGGAAACTCCAACCAGATTGGGATTCAAACCTGGAATCCCTAACGCTGAGAGGAGAACATGCGTACCACTAAGCCACCGTGCCATGCATTATTAACACATTTATAATGCTTCATAATGCTTTATAATACTTGTCATTAGCCTTTGTTAATGTTCATAGATTATATAGTCACACTCATAAAGTGCTATAAGAACATGATATAAGGCTTCATAACACAAAGTGGCATAATGCATTACTGATTGTATATTTTAAATGTTCATCAACTTATTATAGAGAGCATGGATATATATATATATATATATATATATATATATATATATATATATATATATATATGTATATATATTCTTGTATTTTGCCTGATAATTACCAACAACCCCCATGACCTTAATTAATATCAACAGCTTAGAATATGAATTCCTATGTTTTACTAGATTACCTACTTGAATTAGTCATGAGTTTTAATTTCATTGTGTTTTTCAGTCCAGAAGAATGTCGGGATTGCATCCACATCTTATACATCCATTAAATCCACAGTGCTAATTTCCAATGAAGGTCAAGAACTAACTATTCCCTGCAAAATCCCACTGGACGTCCAAAATATTTCGCTAGCCTGGTCATTTACCAGAGCAGGACAAACAGCAGTCATATGCTCTTATGACAGCAAAAACCAGCAAGTCATCAACAAATGGAATGGCACTGCATGGTTCACAGCACAGAGGGTGCAGACAGGGGATGCATCGCTACGACTCTCCAACCCTCAGAGTGTGGAGCACACAGGAATCTACACCTGCAACATCTCAGCCTTCAGGCGGACACATGTGGAACAGACAGCGGTTAATATCACCACAAAGGCTTCAGAAAGTAGGTCAAAGGGTATCGCTTTCCTTTTTTTTCTTTAAACCTTGGATTAACTCTTGTAACTTTCAACCTGCAGAGAGTTCAATTACTTACTGAGTAAAAGTTGAAACCTAATATTTAATCCTACATCTGTTCTTTATTAATTTATTCATAATTCCTTCAGCATTTAACATTATAAATATACTTTTATATGTATTTTAAAATTTTGTAATACTGAGTATTTAAATATTAAGTAGTTAATAATAAGTAAGGCGGCACGGTGGCTTAGTGGTTAGCACGTTCACCTCTCAGCGCTAGGGATTCCCGGTTTGAATCTGGGTGGAGTTTCCATGTTCTCCCCGTGTCTGCGTGGGTTTCCTCCGGGTTCTCCGGTTTCCTCCCACAGTCCAAAAACATGGATGAAGTCAATTGAATTCTCCAAATTGCCCCATATAGAGTGTGTCTGTGTGAGTGAGTGTGTGCCCAGCGATGGATTGGCGCCCTGTCCTGGGTCTATCTGCCCAGCGCCCGAGGCGTTCTTCCCTGGATGGGCATGGGGAACCCCACCGCGACCCTAATAGAGGATGAAGCGGGAGATAATGAATGAATGAATGAATGAATAATAAGTAGAAAATTAGATAGCTATAAATATTATGTAAAATCTATTAATTAATAATACGGGCGGCACGGTGGCTAAGTGGTTAGCACGTTCGCCTCTCAGCGCTAGGGATTCCCGGTTCGAATCCCCATCTGGGTGGATTTTCCATCTTCTCCCCGTGTCTGCGTGGGTTTCCTCCGGGTTCTCTGGTTTCCTCCCACAGTCCAAAAACATGGATCAAGTTATTTGAATTCTCAAAATTGCCCCATATAGAGTGTGTCTGTGTGAGTGAGTGTGTGCCCAGCGATGGATTGGCACCCTGTCCTTGGTCTATCTGCCCAGCGCCCGAGACGTTCTCCCCTGGATGGGCATGGGGAACCCCACCGCGACCCTAATAGAGGATAAGCGATAAGATAATGAATAAATGAATAATTAATAATAAATGACAATAATATATTAGTATTTTGGTACGTTTCCTTTTTTTTTTTTTTTTTTAATTAAGACATCCCACAACTATCTTTCTGTTTATCAGTCAAGCATAATACATATTACATGTGCAGAAATAATGTCATTAATGTTATACATTGTAATTCATGACAAAGTGTCAATAACTTTTTAAATAATTATGAATAAATAAATTTATGTATTGTTTCACTCGGCTGTCAGTGAGAACCCAATGAACAGTTTGTCTATTAACATTTTAAATAATCATATTTAAACAACATATTAAATCAATCTCATGTTTAATAAGACAGTAATATTATATATATATACAGTAGTTATAGTTATATTAGTATATGTATATATATATATATATATATATATATATATATATATATATATATATATATATATATATATATATATATATATATATATATATATATATATATATATATATATATATATATATATATATATATATATATATATATATATATATATATATAATGTTGACCAGGTGCATATCATACTGGCCACGTGATGCATGATATTATACACATTTAACTCTAAAGTATTAATAATTATGTGGATTTTTACCATTATGCTGACAAGTGTATATATTTCTTGTTCTTTAATAGATCAGAAGATGAGCACCAACAGCACCACACAGTGGTGGATTCCTGTCATTCTAATCGCCCTACTTATCTTGTTAATAGCAGCTGTAGTTGGAATAAAGAAACTAACAGGTAAAAACAAATCTGTGAATTCATTGCATAAATAAACAGCACAAAAATATCCTAAATATGATTTAATTTAGTTAATTTAGGCACGGTGGCTTAGTGGTTAGCATGTTCTCCTCTCACTGCTGGGGCTCCAGGTTCAAATCTCAATCTAAGTAGAGATTCCATGTTCTGCCAGCGATAGATTGACCTTCTGTCCTGGGTGTATCTGCCCAGCACTAAAATGTTCTCCCCTGGATGGGCTTGGGAAACCCCCCCCCCTCCCCCCAGTAGAGGATAAAGCAGAAGATAATGAATGAACTATTCATTCATTCATTCATTAGGCACGGTATATATATATATATATATATATATATATATATATATATATAGGACAGGGTGTCAATCACTGGGCACACTCACAGACACACATACACACTATATGGGGCAATTTAGAGCATTTAATTTACCTTGAATCCATGTTTTTGGACTGTGGGAGAAACCGGAAATCCCTAGGCAGACACAGGCAGAACATTTAAACTCCACCTAGACTGGGATTTAAACCTGGATCTCCAGCGCTGAGAGGAGAACATGCTAATCACTAAGCCACCATGCCGCCCCCCCTTATACATTCAATTGTTTAAAAAAATCTTTGTGAAGTTCAAATCATTAAAATAAAAATGCAAACTTCTTTTCTGTTAAACTGATTTCCAACTGCTGTTTCATGCTTCTAGATGATCGTTCACAAAAAAACCCTCAGAAGGACAAAGTAACAAAGGAGGTGAAGGGTAAGTCTGTACACTCTGACATTTAATGAACTAAAGCAGTAATTCCTGTGGACTGGGGGCGAGTGGACTGGGGTGCTATTGTGTGGTGAGGATGGAAGATAGTCACTAAATACAACCACACTGGTCAGCATCAACCCTGATCTAAGATGATCTGTGATATAAAGCAAGCCCACAACAGTCATTGAAATGATGTGGGGATTAAAGGTGTAATTTTAGCAAAGCAAATGCTTTTTCTGTCTTAGCAGGGACTTGATTAAGCTTTAAAGCCGTTTTTACTTAACTGATTTCTGTTAAAACTTTCTGTTTCTATCATTCATTCATTCATTCATTCATTCATTATCTTCCGCTTTATCATCTATTAGGGTCGCGGGGGGGTTCCCCATGCCCATTCAGGGAAGAACATCTCAGGGGAGAACAGATACACCCAGGACAGGGCGCCAACCTATCGCTGGGCACACACTCACTCACACAAACTCACTCTACATGGGGCAATTTGGAGAACTCAATTGACTTGATCCATGATTTTGGTCTGTGGGAGGAAACCGGAGAACCCGGAGGAGACCCATGCGGACACGGGGAGAACATGGAAACTCCACCCAGATGGGGATTTGAACCGGGAATCTCTAGTGCTGAGAGGAGAACATGCTAACCACTAAGCCACCGTGCCGCACCTGTTAAAATATAAGATGCATATCACTTAATTCCATTATTGATTGTCACTTTTGCTGATTACAAAATGTAGTTTTGTGTGTTTTGTGTGTGTGTGTGTGTGTGTGGAGGGGGCAGAAGCAATAAAAAAAGGTTGGGAAGCACTAAATAAAATAAATAAGACAGCTTTATCAGATATGTTATTTCTCAACATCTGTAACAGGGAATGAAGATCCATTAGAGGAAGTCCAGTTAACATCTGTTGAATCCAAGGAGCATACATGAAAATGAAGACTGGGACTTATTTTTAATTTCTTCAGCTCAACTCATCTATGTTCATGCTGTTTCATCAGAGGTGCAGCTTTATGAAATACTGGGTGAAGAAACATGGTCTAAGAACAAAGTTTACAAGTTACTCTTTTTATGTTTGTTTTGTATTTTTTTATGGACTTGGCACTTATTAAAACAGTAAGTGTAGATTTATATATATATATATATATATATATATATTTTTTTTAATCTTTTTTAATGGACTTGTTACTTCTCAAAACAGAAAGTGCACGTTTTTATATTTAATAAATCTTTTGAAATGTTGGATTTTTATGTTTATCTCAGGACATATAATAAAGGGGTTTTTTGCCACATAAACCATATTTTGAAATATATTTATAAAAAATACAAATCGGTAGTTGAACTGAAGCTGAGAACTTTTCTACTGGTTGTAAGGAGCTCTTTAATAAACTTGTATCCTCTCTTCACAGTTTAACCTCAAATATTATCATTTTAGTCTAAAATTACTCTAAAAAGTCTAAAACTGTCCCTAAATGCAGTATTCATAATGCATTATTAACACATTTATAAAGCTTTATAAAGTATTCATAATGCATTATCATACTTGTCATAAGCATTTGTTAATGTTCATAGATGTACAAAACAACACTAATTAAGTGTTATAAGAACATGCCATAACAAAGTGGTATAATGCATTATAAATTCATTCATTCATTCATTATCTTCCGCTTTATACTATATTAGGGTCGCGGGGGGGTTCCCCATGCCCATCCAGGGGAGAAAGTCTCGGGTGCTGGGCAGATCCATCACCAATCCATCGCTGGGCACAAACTTACTCACTCACACAGACACACTCTATATGGGGCAATTTTTGAGAATTCAATTGACTTGATCCATGTTTTTAGACTGTGGAAGGAAACCCACGCAGACACGGGGAGAACATGGAAACTCCACCCAGATGGGTATTCGAACCAGGAATCCCTAGCACTGAGAGGAGAACATGCTAACCACTAAGCCACCATGCTGCCCGCATTATAAATTATATATTGTAATTGTTCATCAGTGTTTTGTAGAGACCAGTTACATAAAGCCTTATAACATTTGTTTTTAACTAACACATTTTATACAAATATACAAATATATGTAAATACATATATGTATATATATATATATATATATATATATATATATATATATATATATATATATATGCATAGGGCGGCACGGTGGCTTAGTGGTTAGCACGTTCGCCTCTCAGTGCTAGGGATTCCCGGTATATATATATATATATATATATATATATATATATATATATATATATATATATATTACTGTATATATTTGTATGTCACTCTTCAAACTTTTTATAGTGTATAGACATACAAGATAGGTCAACAAACAGCGATAACACTGATTTTTTAAGTCTTACAAATTTGTGTAAATATAATTCTTGAATAGACTAAGAATAATGTATATTTAGTGCCAAGACACAATAAGAAAAGATTATAATACCAAAGGAAGAACAAATGTGTTACCTGAACAGGTCAATTGCCTGGTTACGTCGGTATGCTGATTCCCTCCCTCTCCTTAGCTATGCTGTCCAACCGGCAAAGTTTCGGTGAGAAAGTAAGCAAATCACTTTAACAGTCCACAGTCCACAGAGAGGAATATGAAGCAAGTGTCCAGGATTGTAGTGTTGATGCTGTCTATAACATCCATTGTGGGGAAAAGTGAGTAAAAGGTTTTAATTCAGTTAAAGTTTAGACTCAAGATGACATTTTATTATAAACTTGGTTAAGGGAACACTGTCAGCTACACATCCACTATTTAATGACACCATGAACATGCTAAATAGACTTATTATAGATATTTTATTAAAAATGATCTGTCACTATAGTTTAATTTGAATTTAGATATTTCATAAAGCTGGACATGTAATGCTTGATGTCAGATGTATAATTAACAAAACTAAAACAGCTGTTAACCTTTGTTATCATGAACTATAACAGAATTCCAATTCGTTTCAATTTATCTCTGACCTTTGAGTGGAGTGAGCGTCGTGCCGTTCACGTGGCTTTATTACAGTAAATAAATTACAGTCACAACAATAATTTAAAGACCTTACATGGACAGTTTTAAAATGAAAATCATATGGGACTCGGTGCCCTACCTTGCCTCAACCTGAAAGGCTGCATTCCAGATCATATCTTATATTTTACTTTCAATATCTTTAGAACTTTTACCAAAGTTTATGTTAAAAATCTTTAAAAAATTAATTAAAATCTGTATTATTTATATATGTAATATTTAAATTAACAGAAGCTTCAAATATTTCGGAATGAACTATATGATGGGAGGGCGGTATGGTGGCTTAGTGGTTAGCACGTTCGCCTCTCAGCACTGGGGATCATGGGTTTGAATCCCAATCTGGATAGAAGGTTCATGTTCTCCCCGTTTCCACATGGGTTTCCTCCCACCGTTTAAAAACGTGGATTCAAGGCAAAATTTAATGTCATAATTGCCCCATATAGTGTGTGTGTTTGTGAGAGTAAGTGTGGCCAGTGATAGATTGGTGCCCTGTCCTGGGTGTACCCCAGCACCCAAAATGCTCTCCCCTAAAACCTCAGGTCTTGTTAATGAGCATATTAATGATTAAAATAAATAATGTTACAGAAATACATACTATATAAAGCACAAGTGTGGTAATAGTGGCTTAGTGGTTAGCACGTTCGTCTCTCAGCATAGGGGATCCAGATCGAATCTCAATCTGGGTGGAGTTTGCATGTTCTCCCTGTGTCAGCAGGAGATTCCTCCGGGTTCTCCTCCGGGTTCTCCAGTCTCCTCCCACAGTCCAAAAGTATGGATTCAAGGCAAAATTAAATGCTCTAAATTGCCCTGTCCTGAGTGTATCTACTAAGCACCTGAAACTTTCTAAAAAGAATGAGCATCTTTGCTGGGCACACACACTCACACAGACACACACAAACAAACAAACTTTAATATAGGACAATTTAAAGCCTACAATGTACCATGAATCCATGTTTTTGGACTGTGGAAGGAAACTGGAGAACCCGGAGGAAACCCATACAGACACATGGAGAACATGGAAACTCCACCCAGATTGGGCTTTAAACCGGGAATCCCTAGCACAGAGAGGTGAACACCCATTATATTCTTATTTACCTTAAATAAGTCTTATGTAAATTCCCAAATACTTAGGGACAAATGGCTAACCACTTTAAAAATAAAAGTCTGATTGGTAACTGTAAACCATGGCATGGACATATTTTGGAAATCTAATATCATTAGATTTAATTATACTATTATCAGCAGAGTAAATAACTGACATCCAAAAAATGTACATGTTGTCATGTAAGTGTATGAATCAACATTTCTGTTTTAATACTAAAACAAATGCAGAATAGGATGCCCTGAATAACATTTTTTTACATATAGTTTTATAAAAACAAAGTTAAATGAATTGAATACAATTTGTTAAACATGTAAAGATAGGCTTATAACTCCTGGAGGCTTTGTATTTATCCCCTGAGTGAATACTTGGTCCAGTCAACTTTAGCCTCAATAACAGCTGCACTTTTTTTAACCCACTCTCACCCTAAATTTTTGGTTGACGGCTTTTTATATTTTATTCATTCATTCATTCATTATCTTCCACTTAATCCACTACTATGATCATTGGGAGGGTTACCCATGCCCATTCAGGTTGTTTCAGATGTCTGTGTGAGTGGGCACACTCACTCACGCAGACACATATATATTATATGGGGCAATTTAGCATTTAATTAATCTTGAATCTATGTTTTTGGACTGTGGGAGGAAACCGGAGAAACCACACGGACACGGGGAGAACATGGAAACTCCACCCAGATTGGGATTGAAACCTGGATTCCCAGTGCTGAGAGACGAACGTGTTAACCACTAAGCAATGTTATATTTATGGGATACCATGTTAAGTTGTATCACTAATTAACTGATTTGCTTACTCTGCAGCCACCAGCATCACCTGCATCATCAGTGAAGATTGTGTGCTTCCCTGCACTTCTGAGTACCATGACATCATCCACTGGTACAATGGCCAAAGGGCTGTGCATTCATACTATGAGAAAAAAGATCAAGTGGGTTACCAAGATGCAAACTACAAAGGAAGAACCTCTTTGTTCTCTGAGCAGATCCCAAGTGGAAATATATCTCTGCTCCTAAAACAAGTCAGGGTTAACGATAAAGGAACATACAAGTGCTACACAGCCAACAAGGATAAAAACAATGAGGCCTTCATCACTCTAAATGTAAAAGGTATGAAGTGATTACATTACATTACATTTTCTCGTAGAAACTTTTTACAAATAAGAATTAATAGCTTTATTGAGTCATAATCTTCATTTTAATTCTCAATTGGGGTCACGGAGGAGAAGTTCCCCATACTCATCGAGGGGCAAATACACCATGGTGCCAATCTATGACTGTGCACACTCACTCACACACACTACATGGAGCAAATTATAGTATTCCTTTAACCTTGAATCCATATTCTTGGACTGTGGGGAAGAACACTGTACTCATAAGAAACCCAAGTGGACACAGCGAGAACAGGGAACCTCCACCCAGATTGGGATTCATATCATAATAATTATTATGCTAATGAACAAGATATGAGGTTTTAAAAGATGAAACATAAACACCAAGTTTTTTTACCCTTATTGTTTAATTAATTCATTGCCTTCTGCTTTATTCTCTACTAGGGTAATGGGGGGTTCCCCATGCCCATCCAGGGGAGAACATTTAGGGCGCTGGGCAGATACACCCAAGACAGGGCACCAATCTTTCTCACACACATTCACACAGACACACATGCATTATATTGGGCAATTTAGAGCATTCCCTTTTCTTGAATGCTGTTTTTGGACTGTGAATGAAACCGGAAAACCTGGAGGAAACCCATATGGACGAGAACAAAACTCTGCAGCCCGACTTGTGTTTAACCAGCCCAAGCGAACTCATGTCACTCCATTACTCATTTCCCTCCATTGGCTCCCTGTAGCTGCTGCATTCAGTACAAGTCACTGACTCTGGCATACAGAACCATTTCTGGATCTGCCCCCTCTTACCTTCACTCTGTATTTACAAAATACACTCCAACTCATTCACTTTGCTCCAGTGACGAAAGCCGCCTGGCGATTCCACCTCACTGAGGAGCTAATTCTCACTTCGTGGCGTTCACCACTGCAAAAAGGTGGAACAATCAATATTGTTTAAGGCAGTGTCATTGGGTGACTCACTAAATTAATTTCACAATGGAAATACACCCTGAACATAAACCCTAATTTACATTACATTACTGAGGCACACAAGCTTAGTATTAACTAAATATGGTTTTATGAATTATGTTTAAAACAATAATTAGGAAACCAGAATCAACAAACCTTTCTTGCGAAAAGGCAACAATAGTACTAGTATTCTTCTACTATATTATTCATAAGTCTCCACTATGAAAAAAAAGCTATTAAATAAGACTTAAACTTAAAACATCTCAAAATTATATAAAGCAACAAGTTCAAGTTCAAGAAAAGTATTTATATAGCGCTTTTTACAACAGTACATCGTCACGAAGCAGCTTTACAGAATGAAAAGCCTTTAAACCCCCAAAGAGCAAGCCAAAGCGACAGTGGTAATAAAAAACTCCCTGTTATTTTGTTATTTAAGGAAGAAACCTTGTGAGGGCCAAGACTCAGTGTGGGACTCATCCTCCTTGAGTGACCAGGCAGCATCAACAGTATAGGACAGTTATGTACAGTGGATAACAAAAAATTCAATCACATAAAATATATACATTTGTTTAATCTGTTATCCAAA
The DNA here is from genome assembly GCA_019802435.1 of Corydoras maculifer. Taxonomy (NCBI): domain Eukaryota; kingdom Metazoa; phylum Chordata; class Actinopteri; order Siluriformes; family Callichthyidae; genus Corydoras; species Corydoras maculifer. The sequence goes on from JAFMOD010001154.1 coordinate 677,328, forward strand.
CTTATGAAGTTTCTGGCCATGAAAATTCGGACTTTAAGCATCATTTACACTGTAAATTACAAATAAATAAATAAAATAATTACATTTGAATGCATTCTCACAACTCCATTGGATTGCAGGTTATGCTACTGAGACCTTGCGAATGTTATCTAGTGATAATGTGTTTCAACAGGTACCATATCAGTTTTTCCATGACTGGAAAAATCATTAACAGAAAGCACATATTTCTTTAATTAATCATTAATAGTCATCAGTGGGTTAGGGTTCTTTATTTCTGAGTAATGTCCAAGTTCTAGCCCTATTACAAAAAGATTTTTATCTTAACATTAATTTCATTAGTCTACATGTAGTCACTTTACATTATAACATCTGTTGGTTATTGTTAAAAAAATGTTGTTATAAAAGACTAAAGAATGTTGAAAAAAGCATTACATTCATTTGCCATCCATTCCGGGAATATAATCAATCACTGCATTCATTAAAAACAATGTAAAAAATAAACAAAACCCACTTGGCCACACAGCAGCTGCCTGTATTCAGCACAGTGCACTGACTCTGGCCTTAAGGACAATCGGTGGATCTGCATCCTCTTAATACAACTCTATTTTCCAAAATTACACTCGACTCGTTCACTGCACTCTAGTGACGAAGGTTAACTTGTGCTTTAAGCTCATTTCATTCCACTGAGGATGAGCTGGTTAATGACCTGAAAAGTTTCCACGGTTACTGTGGGTACAACACAAAGCCATAAACAACTCTACAAGTGTTTAAATACTTATTCACAGCAGTAACAGACAAATAATAACCTTTATATATATATATATATATATATATATATATATATATAGTATATATCCTTTCATTCATTCATTCATTATCTTCCGTTTTATCCTATATTAGGTTCGCGGGGGGATTCCCCATGCCCATCCAGGGGAGAACGTTTTGGGCGCTGGGCAGATACAACCAGGACAGGGCGCCAATATATTGCTGTATATATATATCGAATCCCAATCTAGGTGATGTTTCCATGTTCTCCCCATGTCCACGTGGGTTTCCTCCGGGTTCTCCGGTTTCCTACCACAGTCCAAAAACATGGATCAAGGTCAATTGAATTCTCCAAATTGCTTCATATAAATTGTGTGTGTGTCTGTGTGAGTGATAGATTGCCACCCTGCTCTGGATGTTTCTGCCCAGCGCCCAAAACGTTCTCCCCGGATGAGCATGGGGAACCCCCTGTGACTCTAATAGTGGATAAAGTAGTAGATAATGGATGGATGGATGGTGTTTGTGGAAAACGTGTTTGAGTTGTTTCTTAGTTGTTTCTTAAAGATGTTAAATGACTCCTTCATACAGACAGAGTTGGGAAGATAATCCCACCATTTAGCAGTGGTGACCTCAACGGAGTGAGAATTAACTCCACAGTGAGGTTAAATCACCAGATAACATTTGGCATTAGTGCAAGTTGGGAGACCGACATGCAGTGCATTATAATAATCGAGCCGGGATAGGATGAGAGCTTGAACTAATAGCTGTGTAGCATTTTCAGTCAGGAAAGGTCTGATCTTCCTGATGTTGTACAGAGAGAATCTACAGGATTCCGTTTTAGTGACCTGATCAGAGAGATTACAGACCTATTCTGTAAGTGTAAACGTCTGTATCCAGAAAAAAAACTAATTAATTAGGAAACCATATGCAGAATTGTTTTTGAAGCTGGATTATTTAGGAAAATAATGTCAGAATATCAAATTCATTGAATAATTCTTTCATTTTATTATTTTGTTTCTGATAAAGCACCAATAAAACAGGTGGATATTGAAGTGAATGATGATGAAGTTACCTGCACCACAAAGGATGTTTATCCAAAACCAGAGATCATTTGGTACATCGAGAACAAGCCAATGTATTCAGAAAATGTTAAACTAACAGAAGATGAACAGGGTCTGTTCACACTGCAGAGCACTTTCACAATTGGTCCAACTCAAAACAACCTCACATGCAGCTGCATCATCACCTTTAATGACCAGAGTGAAAGATACACAGCCAGTCTGAGACCAGGTGAGCTTTGTTCAGTCACTAAATTCTATAGACAGAATAATTCCTAATATGATGAGGACACATATTTGTCAATAATATATCAATAACATTCCATTTTCTTTCAGTTCCAGAAAATGTTACCATCTCTTCTGGAAATGAAGCTTCTATCAGTTGTCCTTTCCCCCAAAACAGCAATGAAACATTTAATATTTCACTACACTTTAATGATTCCACTACGGAGCCGATCTACATCAACCAGGTGTCACAAAACCAATACCCCTCCAAACCGTGGAGGGACATAAATGTCCAGCTCACTTCTAAAGGAAAACTGAAACTTTGGAACCTGGATCTTGCAAAACATGAGGGGATTTATACCTGTGAGATGACAACAGCTCAATCTAAACATTCTGTACAGACCTTACTGCAAATCCAACCAGGTAATACATTTAGAATTAAGTCAGTAAATTAATCGTCATTTTAGCAATTTTATTGATTTTTTTTGTATGTGTGCAGGTCAAAGCTTTGTTCTTTGGATTATAATTGGTGTCGTCAGCATCGTAATTTTAATTATAGCAATTATAGTCTGTCTTAGAAGAGTATGCAAAAAGGTAAGATTTATATAGTGATACAGGGCGGATAAAATTTTCATTTTTGTAATTGTATTTGCTGTTTATCTAAAATATCAAAATATATATAATTAAAGATTTTGATTAGAAGTGTTAGACATTGATTTTATTTTAAATCTCTTTACAGAAACCAAAAAAAGCCAAAAAGAACTCAACTCGAAAACTCAAGAACTCAAGTAAAGAACTCAATCCTTTAAAATCTAACAGTGTCAATGACACATGGGATCCTTCAACATAACGTATCACATATGTTATGAAAAAGTCTTTTTAATGTATTTATATACTGTATGTAGCTACTTGAAGAGAAGATACGAGAGGAAACAAGATGGCATGCTAATACAGTGGTAAATAAATGTAACATCATCGAAATGTAAATGTTAAAATGTAGGGTATAACTTAAGCTCCATCCATCCATCCATTATTTTCCCCTTTATCCTATATTAGGGTTGCGGAGGGGTTCCCCATGCCCATCCAGGGAAAAACGTTTCGGGCGCTGGGCAGATACACCCAGGAAGGGGCGACAATCTATCACCGGGCACACACTCACTCACACACATACACACTCTATATGGGGCAATTTGGAGCTAATCTATTGAAGGGCACACACTTACTCATTTGGGGAAATTTGAAGAACTCAATTGACTTGATTCATGTTTTTGGACTGTGAAAGGAAACCGGAGAACCTGGAGGAAACCCACGCAGACACGGGGAGAACATGAAACTCCAACCAGATTGGGATTCGAACCGGGAATCCCTAGTGCTGAGAGGAGAACATGCTAACCACTAAGCCACCGTGCCACCCAACTTAAGCTGATATTTAAAAACTTTGATCAGATCTTTAATGGAATCTTGCTTGAATATTATTTCTCTTAGAGTATCTTTTCAAGCAAAAAACACTAAACCACCAAGTGTTTTCAGACTAAACCACCACAAATTTAGTAATTTTATTAAGTACAGGGCACCTGCAGAGATCTGTGTTTAAGCATTTGGCAAAGAAATGTATTAATGGTTTGTGGGCTGTTTAAAGCAGGTTATTTATAAGTTCCTGGTGTACTAAATGATTAAGCATAAAATATTAAAAATGAATTATCTTCCGCTTAATCCTATATGTGGGCGGCCTGGGTGGGGTTCCCCATTACCATCCAGGGGAACGTTTTGGCTTTACACCCCGGTTTTTTACGTTACACCCCGGACACGGTGCCAATCTAACACTGGGCCTCACTCACAGACACACATTCACTCACTCACACAAACACTCCCTCACACACTCACTCACTCACACACTAAATGGGGCAATTTAGAGCATTCAGTTTCCCTTGAATCCATGTTTTCAGACTGTGGGACGAAACTGGAGAAAATCCACACAGACATGGGGAGAACATGGCAACTCCACCCAGATAAATAAATAAATAAATTATAATACTCATTATATTTTAACAATGCTACTGTTAATAATACACTGCGACAGTCACATACATTTAATTTGTAATTATAAATCATGTTTGTAAAACTGAACTTTTTCATACTAATTTGTTTTACTGATTTTTTGTAAACATTCATGTGTGTATATATGTTTGTGGTGAAGACGTGATGATGGCAGTAAATGGGTGACAGAGGAAAATAGGCAGATTAGGTCAACTGAAACACCTGCCACCCCTCAATGTAATTCCCTCTGTGAAGTAAGAATAGTGGAAATGGCAACCAAGAGACAAAACAGGCAGAAATGAATTTTATTCTCATATTCAAATGTTTTTTAAGTCTCTAAATACACACACAGTACAGTTGGCTTATCTTTTATCTCTTTTTCATGCCTCTAACTTCACACAGAAGTGGTGGCTGGTGTTTCCATTAACCTGATCTGCCTTCCATCCCCCACCTCCCATATACAGGTTCTGCCCTGTTACCCCCTGCCACCACAATGATGTTGTTTGTATATTAGAGCTATACATGAAGTCTGAACTGCAGTTATATAACTGTAATGTCTCTAAACACACACACAGTACAGTTGGCTTATCTCTCTCTAGTCTCAAGGCTTCCCGTCTCCTTTTTAATGACTGTAACTTCACACAGAAGTGGTGGCTGGTGTTTCCATTCACCTAAATTGCCTTCCAGCCCCCGCCTCCCATATACAGGTTCTGCCCGATTACCCCCTGCTACCACAATGATGTTGTTTGTATATTAGAGCTATACATAATGTCTGAAATGCAGTTATATTAACTGTATAAGTGGCTTTGCATCTTTCACAATAAGAAAGAGACACAACCTTCAGATGCAAAATATTACAAGATGAAACTGATGAAAAGGTCAATGAAGTTTGTGCATTTAAACATGTGAATATATATAAATGTTAATTGAAGGAAACATTTTGTGTTTATATGCAAAATGGCAAAAATAACGCTAATTTATTTTACACATTTGTCTTTTAAAATGTCCAATAGCCTATTACTGTGTTTTAGATGCCTGTTATTTTTATTTGATAAAGGTTATTGTAAACAAAGTCTCTGATTTACATTGTTTATAGATGATGTTGTGCCGCTTATATGTTTATAAGACATTATTAATGTAAAAAAATGATGTGAATGTATAAATCAACTGACAGCAAACATGAATGAAGCAGCTGATCTGTTCAGAGACACAAAGTCTATTTAAAAGCTGTGGACCTCACATGACAAAGTAAAATATTCAAATATTTTATTTGTCATTCCAACAATATAAAGTACAGTACAGTATATGTGGAATGAGACAGCGTTGTCCAGGAACAGGGTGCTACGCATAACAGTTACTACACAACCAACAAAAAGTGCACGTGTGCAAACACAAGGATCACAATAAATACAGGACCATACACAGTACAATAAACATTCAAGTAATGGTACGAAGTAAACACTTAAGGAGTTTGTAAAGAGAGTGAGTTTGTAAACAGCATCAGGTAACAGTGCAGGTCGCCTCCCAGTGGTGTGAGCCACATGTGCCAAAAAAAATATCCCTGTTTGTCAAATCTTAAGAGTTTGTAATTGCAGCAGTTATTTATAAATGTGCAAATAAGTGTGCAAAAGGTGTGTGTAACGTTAGCAATGGATAGGGTGACCAGATTTCAATTCACCAGATGTGGGACAAAGACTATGTTTGTGTGGGACAATGTGGGACACCAATGCATAGTCTACAATAACTTAAAAAAAAAGAAACAGCTCTACTCTGACGCTTTAGCACATAACAGACTGCAAATAAAAACGTATACACACACGTGTACAATTAAACAGAACAGACAGTTATTTAATGTGCTTTAAAAAGTGTATGACGTTTATGTATTTCTCCAAACAGTATATATGTATATATAACTTGTATATCTTATTTAAATGTACCTTTCTCTAACGTAAGAAAACATAGTAAACATGGAACTTTCATACTATTTCACAATGATTCCCAAATTAAAACACCCAACTGTGTAGAGTGTAGAGTAGAGTTAAATATATATATCCATCCATCTATCCATTATCTTCCGCTTTATTCTATATTAGGGTTCCCCATGCCCATCCAGGGGAGAACATTTCGGGCGCTTGGCAGATACACCCAGGACAGGGCGCCAATCTATCACTGGGCACACACTCACTCACACAAACACACTTTATATGGGGCAATTTGGTGAACTCAAATGACTTGATTTATGTTTTTGGACTGTGAGGGAAACCAGAGAACCCTGAGGAAACCCACACGGACACGGGGAGAACATGGAAAGTCCACCCAGATGGGGATTCGAACCGGGAATCCCTAGTGCTGAGAGGAGAACATGCTAACCACTAAGACACCGTGCCACCCCTATCTATCTATCTATCTATCTATCTATCTAATGTAATATAATATAATGTATATATCTATCTATCTTTCTATCTATCCAATGTAATCTAATGTAATCTATCTATCTATCTATCTATCTATCTATCTATCTATCTATCTATCTATCTATCTATCCAATGTAATCTAATGTAATCTAATGTAATCTAATCTATCTATCTATCTATCTATCTATCTATCTATCTATCTATCTATCTATCTATCTATCTATCTATATATACACACACACGCATTAGATACATTTTTGTAGTTTAATAAATGTTCTTCAAAATGATTGCTGTGGACACTCTGCTAATGGTGGTCTGGATCCTCTCTGTGTAGTTTGCATGTTTCCCATTTGTGTGAAACTCCTTTTTATAGTTTATAGATATACAAGAAAGGTGACGTCAACAAACATCTTTTTTTTTCTCAGCCATTTTCTCTCCTAAAATTTCCACTGTACTTTTTTTACATCTGTTATAATTTAACAAACAAAATTGTCAGTGATAACACTGAAAATCTTTTTTTTTTTTTTAATAGTGTAAATTAAATGAGTCTTACAACTTTGTTTTAAATAGAATTCTTACATAGACAAAGAATTAAGTATATGTAGATATAATAAAATATAATAAGAAAAGATTATAATAACAAAGGAAGAACAAATGTGTTACCTGGTCAGGGTAACAGGTCAATTGCCTGGTTACGTCGGTATGCTGATTCCCTCCCTCTCCTTAGCTATGCTGTCCAGCCGGCAAAGTTTCGGTGAGAAAGTAAGCAAATCACTTTAACAGTCCACAGAGAGGAATATGAAGCAAGTGTCCAGGATTGTTGTGATGCTGTGGTCTATAACATCCGTTGTGGGGAAAAGTGAGTAAAATATTTTAATTCAGTTAAAGTTTAGACTCGAGATGATATTTTATTTTTAACTTGGTTAAGTAAACACTGTAAGCTACACATCCACTGTTTAATGACACCATAAACATGCTAAATAGACTTATTATAGTTATTGTATTAAAAATGATCTGTCACTATAGTTTAATTTGAATTTAGATATTTCATAAAGCTGGAAGTGTAATGCTTGATGTCAGATGTATAATAACAAAACTAAAACAGCTGTTAACCTTTGTTATCATGAACTATAACAGAATTCCAAATTGTTCCAATTTATCTCTGACCTTTGAGTGGAGTGAGCGTCATGCCGTTTACGTGGCTTTATTACAGTAAATAAATTACAGTCACAACAATAATTTAAAGTCCTTACATGAACATTTTTTAAATGAAAATCATATGGGACTCGGTGCCCTACCTTGCCTCAACTTGAAAGGCTGCATTCCAGATCATATCTTATATTTTACTTTCAATATCTTCAGAACTCTTACCAAAGTTTATTTTAAATATCTTTAAAAAAATGTAATAATATCAGTATATTGAAAGTTTTCTTATTTAAATGAACACTCGGGATCCAGGTTTGAATCCCAATCTTGGTGGAGTGTTCATGTTCTCTCTGTGTCTGCGTGGGTTTCCTCCCACCATTCAAAAACATGGATTTGAGGCAAAGTTGAATGCTAGTAATTGCCCCATATAAGAGTCTATTTGTGTGAGTGAGTGTGTGCCCAGTGATAGATTGGCGCCCTTTTCTGGGTGTATCTGCCCAGCACCCAAAACTTTCTCCACTAAAACCTCAGTTTTTGTTCATGAGCATAGTAATTATTATTATATGATTAAAATAAATAATGTTACAGCAATAGATACCATATAAAGCATATTGGCGGCACGGTGGCTTAGTGGTTAAGACGTTTGTCTCTCGATGCTGGGGTTCCAGGTTTGAATCCCAATCTGGGTGGAGTTTCCATGTTCTCCCCGTGTCCGTGTGGGATTCCTCTGGGTTCTCCGGTTTCCTCCCACAGTTCAAAAGTAGGCATAGAAAGCAAAATTAAAAGCTCTATATTGCCCCATAGAGTGTGTTTGTTTGTGTGTGTTTGTGTCTGTGTGAGTGAGTGTGTGCCCAGAGATAGATTGACACCCTGTCCTGGGTGTATCTGCCCAGCACCCAAAACGTTCTAAAATGAATGGGCATGGGGGACTTATGTTTTTGGACTGTGGAAACCAGAGAACCCGGAGAAAACCCACACGGACATGGGAAGAACATGGAAACTCCATCCAGATTGGGATTTCAACCTGGATCCCCAGCGCTGAGAGACAAACGTGTTAACCACTAAGCCATGTTATATTTATAGGATACCATGTTAAGTTGTATCACTAATTAACTGATTTGCTTTCTCTGCAGCGACCAGCATCACCTGCATCATCAGTGAAGATTGTGTGCTTCCCTGCACTTCTGGGTACCATGACATCATCCACTGGTACAATGGCCAAAAGGCTGTGCATTCATACTATGAGAAAAAAGATCAAGTGGGTTACCAAGATGCAAACTACAAAGGAAGAACCTCTTTGTTCTCTGAGCAGATCCCAAGTGGAAATATATCTTTGCTTCTAAACCAAGTCAGAGTTAATGATAAAGGAACATACAAGTGCTACACAGCCAACAAGGATAAAACCAATGAGGATTTCATCACTCTAAATGTGAGAGGTATGAAGTGATTACATAAAATGTTCTCATTAAAACTTTTTCACAGATAATCATTAATAATTCATTCATTCATTATCTTCCCCTTAAGCCTCTATTGGGGACGGGGAGGAGGGGTTCCCCGTGCTCATCCAGAGGAGAAAGTTTTGGGCACTGGGCAGATACAACCAGGACAGGGCACCAATCTCTTACTGGGCACATTCACACACACACTATATGGGGCAATTCCATTAACCTTGAATCCATATTTTTGGACTGTGGGGAGGAACCTGGTTCTCGGAAGAAACCCACATGGACACGGGGAGAACATAATAATGCCACCCCGATTGGGATTTGGATCATAATAATTATATTGGGCAATTTAGAGCATTCCCTTTACCTTGAATCCATGTTTTTGGACTGTGGGAGGAAACCGGAAAACCTGGCGGAAACCTACATGCGAGAACATGAACTCCATCCAGATTGGGATTTGAATCCGGATTACCAGCCCTGAGAGGTGAACATGCTAAGCACTATGTCACCATGACGCCAAATGAATAGGTTATGAAATTAAAAAATATAACACAGCATTTAAACTTTTGTAATAATAAAGTAAGTATGTGGGGAATGCGGGGAACAAAGTGGAGAGTATTAGAACTTAAGACAGTGTCATTGGTTGACTTACTAAAATAATTCCAGAATGTGGAAAAACAGCCTGAACACACCCACAGCTGAATGTTCATTATAGTACTGAGACACACCTTTAGTATTAGCTAAGTATGGTTTTATCAATTGTGTTAAAAATAATTAAATAAATAAATAATTAGACTATGGGAGGAAACCAGAATCATCAAACCTTCATAAAAAAGCACACAGGTCACCTTCCTTGTAAAAGAGCAACAATAGTACAGTACTAGTATTCCTTTACTATATTATTTACTATGAAAAAAGCTCCCCTGGATGGGCATGTGGAAGCCCCCCCCCCCCCCCCAACCCTAATAAAGAATAAAGCGGAAGATAATGGATGGATGGGTATTTATATTTGTTTGATCGGTCATCCAAACTCATATTTATTCCTTGACGTTTCTGGCCATGTATCATTTACACTGTAAATTACAAATAAATTAATGAAATACATTTGAAATCATGCTCAAATCTCCTCTGGATTGCAGGTTATGCTACTGAGACCTTGTTATCTAGTGATAATGTGTTTCAACAGGTACCATATCAGTTTTTCCATGACTGGAATAATCATTACATTTACATTTACATTTAGGTCATTTACCAGATGCATTTATCCAAAGCGACTTATAAATGAGTACATCACAAGTCAGTAGTTATGAAGAAACCAGCCACACTGTAGAATAATTGAACCTGATCGATATATGATGCTGTACCCCCCCCCCTTCCTTTTTTTTCCCCTGGAAAATAAACAGACACTGCATTCATAAAAAAAAAAGTTGAATACTCTAGCAGCTGCCAGATTTTTATTACAGTGCAGATCTTTCTGATGTTGTACAGAAGGAATCTGCAGGAGCAGGCCATTTTATTGATCTGATCAGAGAGTTGAAGATGTGATTTAATTATAATAGAAAGGTTACAGACCAATTCTGTAAATGGAAACGTCTGTATCTGGGGAAATATGAATTAATTAGGAAACCACATGCAGAATTGTGTTTAAAGCTGAATTATTTCAGAAAATAATGTCAGAATGTCAAATCCATTGAATAATTCTTTCATTTTATTATTTTGTTTCTAATAAAGCGCCAATAAAACAGGTGGATATTAAACTGAATGATGATGAAGTTACCTGCACCACAAAGAACGTTTATCCGAAACCAGAGATCACTTGGTACATCGAGAAAATGCCAATGAATTCAACAAATGTTAGCGTAACAGAAGATGAACAGGGTCTGTTCACACTGCAGAGCAATTTCACATTTGAGCCAACTCAAAACAACCTCACATACAGCTGCATCATCACCTTAAATGACCAGAGTGAATACACAGCCAGTCTGAGACCAGGTGAGCTTTGTTCAGTCACTAAATTCAATAGACAGAATAATTCCTAATATGACAAATATGATCAATAACATTCCATTTTCTTTCAGTTCCAGAAAATGTTACAATTTCTTCTGGAAATGAAGCTTCTATCAGTTGTCCTTTCCTCCAAAACAGCAATGAAACATTTAACATTTCATTAGGCTTTAATGATTCCACTACGGAGCCGATCTACATCAACCAGGTGTCACAAAACCAATACCCCTCCAAACCGTGGAGGGACATAAATGTCCAGCTTACTTCTAAAGGAAAACTGAACCTGGATCTTGCAAAACATAAGGGGATTTATACCTGTGAGATGACAACAGCTCGATCTAAACATTATATACAGACCTTACTGCAAATCCAACCAGGTAATACATTTAGAATTAAGTCAGTAAATTAATCTAGTCATTTTAGCAATTTTATTGATTTGTGTGTGTGTGTGTGTGTGTGTGTGTGTGTGTGTGTGTGTGTGTGTGTGTGTACAGGTCGAAGCACTGACTCTGTTCTTTGGATTATAATTGGTGTTGTCATCGGTATCATAATTTTAATTATAGCAGCTGTCTTTCTTAGAAGAGTCTGCAAAAAGGTAAGATTTAAATAGTGATACAGGGAGGATAAAATTTTCATTTTTGTAATTTTATTTGCTTAAAATATCAAAATGTTCATAATTAAAGAGAAGTGTTAGACATTGATTTTATTTTAAATCTCTTTACAGAATCCAAATAATGGGAATAGCCATGAATACTGTGGTTTAAACATTAATCATGTCAGTGACACACAGGATTCAATATAACATATCACGTATACCACAAAAAGTAAAAGTCTGTATTAATGGTTTGTGGTGTTTAAAGCAGGTTATTTATAAGTTCCTGGTGTACTTCATGATTAAGCAAAAAATATTAAAAATGAATTATCTTCCGTTTAATCCTATATGTGGGTGGCCTGGGTGGGGTTCCCCACTACCATCCAGGGGAACGTTTTGGCTGCGGAGAGATACACCCCGGACACGGTGCAAATCTAACACTGGGCCTCACTCAGAGAAACACACTCACTCGCTCACTCACACACATTCACTCACTCACACACTAAATGGGGCAATTCAGTTTCCCTTGAATCCATGTTTTCAGACTGTGGGACGAAACTGGAGAAAATCCACACAGACACGGGGAGAACATGGCAACTCCACCCAGATAAATAAATAAATAAATTAATTCATTCATTCATTATCTCCCGCTTCATCCTCTATTAGGGTCGCGGTGGGGTTCCACCGCCTCGGGCGCAGGGCAGATAGACCAAGGACCATCGCTGGGCACACACTCACTCACACAGACACACTCTATATGGGGCAATTTTGAGAATTCAATTAACTTGATCCATGTTTTTGGACTGTGGGAGGAAACCGGAGAACCCGGAGGAAACCCACGCAGACACTGGGAGAACATGGAAACTCCGCCAAGATGGGGATTCGAACCAGGAATCCCTAGCGCTGAGAGGCGAATGTGCTAACCACTAAGCCACCGTGCCACCGAAAAAATAAATTATAATACTCATTATATTTTAACAATGCTACTGTTAATAATACACTGCGACAGTCACATACATTTCATTTGTAATTATAAATCATGTTTGTAAAACTGAACTTTTTCATACTAATTTGTTTTACTGATTTTTTGTAAACATTCATGTGTGTATATATGTTTGTGGTGAAGACGTGATGATGGCAGTAAATGGGTGACAGAGGAAAATAGGCAGATTAGGTCAACTGAACCACCTGCCACCCCTCAATGTAATTCCCTCTGTGAAGTAAGAATAGTGGAAATGGCAACCAAGAGACAAAACAGGCAGAAATGAACTCATTCTCATATTCAGTAGTTTTTTTTAAGTCTCTAAACACACACAGTACAGTTGGCTTATCTCTTTCTAGTGTCGAGGCTTCTCGTCTCCTTTTTCACGCCTCTAACTTCACACAGAAGTGGTGGCTGGTGTTTCCATTCACCTGATCTGCCTTCCAGCCTCCTCCTACCATATACAGGTTCTGCCTGATTACCCCCTGCAGCCACAATGATGTTGTTTGTATATTAGAGCTATACATAAAGTCTGAACTGCAGTTATATTAACTGTATAAGTGGCTTTGCATCTTCCACAATAAGAAAGAGACACAACCTTCAGATGCAAAATACTACAAGATGAAACTGATGAAAAGGTCAATGAAGTTTGTGCATTTAAACATGTGAAGAAATAAACAAATAAATAAATGAAGGAAACATTTAAGGTGTTTAAATGCAAAATGGCAAAATAACGCTAATTTATTTTACATATTTATCTTGTCTAAAATGTCTAGTAGCCTATTATTGTGTTTTAAATGCCTGTTATTTTATTTTGTAACTGTTACTGTAAACAAAGTCACTGATGTACATTGTTTATAAATGATGTAAAACTTAAACCTTTTTTTTTTTTTACTTTTTTTTTTTTTAATAAAAAAAAATGTTAAGTTTTATTTAAAAAATGAATGTAGACGCTAAAAACACACAAGTTTTATTGTGAATTATTGTGTTTTCAATATAAACTAAAGTAAAGTACAACTTCTAAAAATAAACTTAGTTACGGCTATATGTATGTATGTCTACATTTAGCAGTAAAAACACAGTTTGCAGTAAAATTTGTTTGAGGACTCTGTTTGAATGTCTGTAGATATCTGTTTCATTTTATTTGTAGTCACTAAAAGTAGGTTCAATTTCAGTAAACTCTGATTGCAGAATGTCTGTTACTGCATTGCATTAGACTGAATTTCAGGGAATTTACCTTTGAATTCAGTTTTTACCCAGCGTTTCACCTGTGAGGCAGAGGGGGTGGATGGGCTGTACTGTAGGTCGTTATGCATATGAATAGCTGCCTGATGATTCGAAAAAAGGGGGGCTGTTGTTCTCAGAATTTCAAGGGTCCAGGAAGACCAGTAAAATAACAACATAACAGGGAGTTTTGTCTTGCCACTGTCACTTCAGCTTGCTCTTTATGGGTTTAAATGCTTATAACACTGTAAAGCTGCTTTGTGACAATGTACTAACGTAAAAAATTCTCTATAAATAAATGACTTGAACTTGAACTCGACTAACAACTTCATTTAAAAAGTCAAAATTAAAATTTGATAAATGCAGCTCATATTAAATTTCTGCCTGGGCACGCACTCGTGTATGTGTGTGTGTATGCGTGCACACTTGTATGTGTGTGTGTGTGTGTGTGGCAGGACCTGATGAACTGGGAGGTTGTAAGGATAAGTATGCAGTGTTATAAAGACAGGTTGGCTGTGGTGTCGTTTTTGAGCTTGCCACTGCTGCGACTGTGGATCATGTTAGGGAAGCATTAAATACTTGGCAATCACAATTAATCAGCCAATTATGATGAACTGAACAATGGCTGTTAGACTGAATAAGTAAAGACTACGTATTTTATGTCGGACAACAAGATTTTTAATGATGCAACATTTTTTTCCAGTTCCACTTTAAATGGTTTTTGTTTATTCATTAACCATAATGATGCTTGCATGCCAGAATATATACAATATATATATAACCTTATTCATGGCTATCTTCCCAATCATACTAATTAAATACAATTCAGTCAGATGAGAACACATACTCTGACGTGACACTTGGGAGCCTCTCACATCCCTCAAACTTGGCTTGAGTTGAGTGGCATTCCTCATCTGGTTTGGGATGGGAAGGAAATGGTATGATGCGCCTTTCTACACCTTTCTGTGACTCTTCCAATCTCTCTGTATCTGTGTGTGTAACACTTCCTCTCTTAGCTATGCTTTAAAACCGGCAAAGTTTCACTGAGAAAGAAAGTAAAGAACTTCATCATCCACAGAGAGGACTATGAAGCAAGTGTTGATGCTGTCTATAACTCTCATTGTGGTGAAAAGTGAGTAAAAGGTTTTAATTCAGTTAATGTTTAGACTCAAGATGATATTTTATTTGGTTAAGTGAACACTGTCAGCTACACATCCACTATTTAATGACACCATGAACATGCTAAATAGACTTATTATGGTTATTGTATTTAAAATGATCTGTCACTATAGTTTAATTTGAATTTAGATATTTAATAATGGGCGGCACGGTGGCTTAGTGGTTAGCACGTTCGCCTCTCAGCGCTAGGAATTCCCGGTTCGAATCCCCATCTGGGTGGAGTTTCCATGTTCTCCCCGTGTCTGCGTGGGTTTCCTCCGGGTTCTCCGGTTTCCTCCCACTGTCCAAAAACATGGATGAAGTCAATTGAATTCTCAAAATTGCCCCATAAAGAGTGTGTGTGTGAGTGAGTGTGTGCCCAGCGATGGATTGGCGCCCTGTCCTGGGTCTATCTGCCCAGCGCCCGAGATGTTCTCCCCTGGATGGGCATGGGGAACCCCACCGCGACCCTAATAGAGGATGAAGCGGGAGATAATGAATGAATGAATATTTAATAATGCTGGAAGTGTAATGCTTGATGTCTGATGTATAATTAACAAAACTAACAGCTGTAAACCTTTGCTATCATACTTACGAACATTCCATCCATCCATCCATCCGCTTTTTCCTATACTAGGGTCGCGGAGGGGGTTTCCCTATGCCCATCCAGGACACCAATCTATCGCTGGACACACATTTACTCACACAGACACACACACACACTCTTTATAGGGCACTTTGGAGAATTCACTTGAGCATGATCCATGTATTTGCACTGTGGAAGGAAACCGGAGAACCCTGAGGAAACCCAAGCGGACACGGAGAGAACATGAAAACTCCCAAGCGCTGAGAGGTAAACGTACTAAGCTCTAAGCCACTGTGCCACCAGAACAGAATTCCAATTTGTGAAACATTTATCTTCTTTAACAATAAAAATTATATTGTCTAAAATCTCTGATGTTTGAGTGGAGTGAGCATCATGCCGTTCACGTGACTTCATTATAATAAATCAACTACAGTCAGCACAATAATTTACCTCAATAATTAAATGACCTCACAAGTTCATTTTCTCGCTGTGTCCATGTGGGTTTCCTTTCGCAGTTCAAAAACATGAATTTAAGGCAAAATTGAGTGCTCTAAATTGCCCCATAGAGTGGGTGAGTAAGTGTGGCCTGTGATAGATTGGCGCCCTCTCCTGCCAAGCACCTGAAATGTTCTAAAATGGATGAGCAAGGGGAACCTCTGCCGTAACCCTAGTGAAGGATTAAGCAGAAGATAATTAATGAATTCTTAAAATATGATAGGGGAGGGAAAAAATGTTTTTTTGTGCTGGGCAAATACACCCAGGACAGGTCACTCACTCACTCATACACACATTTATGGAGCAATTTAGCATTTAATTAATCTTGAATCCATGTTTTCAGCCTGTGGAAGGAAACCCACACGGACACGGACAGATTGCAATTTCAAACCTGGATCCCCAGCACTGAGAGACAAACGTGCTAACCACTAAGCCATGTTATATTAATGGGATACCATGTTAAGTTCATTCATTCATTCATTATCTCCCGCTTATCCTCTATTAGGTGGGGTTCCCCATGCCCATCCAGGGGACAACGTCTTGGGCGCTGGGCAGATAGACCCAGGACAGGGCACCAATCCATCGCTGGGCACACACTCACTCAAACAGACACACTCTATAGGGGGCAATTTTTGAGAATTCAATTAACTTGATCCATGTTTTTGGACTGTGGGAGGAAACCGGAGAACCCGGAGGAAACCCACGCAGACACGGGGAGAACATGGAAACTCCACCCAGATGGGGATTCGAACCGGGAATCCCTAGCGCTGAGAGGTGAATGTGCTAACCACTAAGCCACCGTGCCGCCACCATGTTAAGTTGTATCACTAATTAACTGATTTGCTTACTCTGCAGCCACCAGCATCACCTGCATCATCAGTAAAGATTGTGTGCTTCCCTGCACTTCTGAGTACCATGACATCATCCACTGGTACAACGGAGAAAAGTCTGTGCATTCATTCTATGAGAAAAAAGATCAACTGGGTTACAAAGATGCAGACTACAAAGGAAGAACCTCTTTGTTCTCTGAGCAGATCCCACGAGGAAATGTATCTCTGCTTCTAAACCAAGTCAGAGTTAATGATAAAGGAACATACAAGTGCTACACAGCCAACCAGAATAAAAACAATGAGACCTTCATCACTCTAA
Organism: Corydoras maculifer; assembly: GCA_019802435.1. Taxonomy (NCBI): domain Eukaryota; kingdom Metazoa; phylum Chordata; class Actinopteri; order Siluriformes; family Callichthyidae; genus Corydoras; species Corydoras maculifer. Next base: position 694,608 of record JAFMOD010001154.1, read on the forward strand.
ATGTGAGAGGTATGAAGTGATTACATAAAAATATTCTCATAAAAACTTTTTACACATAATCATTGATAAATCATTTATTCATTATCCTCCCCTTTATCCTTTATTGGGGATGTGGGGGGTTCCCCATGCTCATCCAGAGGAGAACGTTTTGGCCGCTGGTCAGATACACCCAGGACAGTGTGCCAATTTATTGCTGGACACACACTCACTCAAACACACTCTATATGGGGCAATTTAGAGAATTTCCTTTACTTAATCCATGTTTTTGGACTGTGGGAGAAAACTGGAGAACCCGGAGGAAACCCACATGGACACGGTGAGAACATGGAAACCTCTCCCAGATTGGGATTCGAATCGGGATCCCCAGCACTGACAGGTGAATATGCTAACCACTAAGCCACCGTGCTGCCAAATTAATAGGTTTAAAAAATAACAGACCATTAAATTTTTTTGAAATAATAAAGCAAGTATGTGAGGAATACAGGGAGCATAGTGGAGAGTATTAGGACTTTGTCATTTAAATAGAAATCCAAGTTGCATTCACAAAATTGGAACAAAACTAATATTCTATGTTTTTTAAGACTACTTGTCTTGTTGGACTTTAAAAAGTAGCTTTGCTTTTAGCCGGGATAGGAAGAGATGGCGGCATGGTGGATTAGTGATTAGCACGTTTGCCTCTCAGCACTAGGGATTCCCGGTTCGAATCCCAATTTGGGTAGAGTTTCCATGTTCTCCCCGTGTCCGTGTGGGTTTCCTCCCACAGTCCAAAAACAGGGATCAAGTCAATTGAGTTCTCTAAATTGCCCCATATAGAGTGTGTTTGTGTGAGTGAGTGTGTGCTTAGTGATAGATTGGCGTCCTGTCCTGGGTGTATCTGCCCAGCGCCCTAGACGTTCTCCCATGGATGGGCATGGGGAACCCCCCACGACCTTATTAGAGGATAAAGCGAGAGATAATGAATGAATGGATGGATGGATAGGATGAGGATTTGAACTAGGGTGGCCAGATGTCCCGCTTTGTGCGGGACAGTCACACAATATCGTTACTTTTCAGGCGTCCCGCAAATTGAGATGTTGTCCCGCATTGTTATTGAAAGTCAGACTGCAATTTTAAAATGCGTGTTTTATAATCTGCCATTAGATGGCTGTGTTGTCTGTTATCGGGGAAGAAGGCGAGCTGTTTGAATGTCAACCAAACGCAGACGCATGTTAAGGGCACGCCCACCAACATAAACAGAGCAACTCAGGTCAGAACAGCAGCAGCATGCAGCACGAGATATAGAGAGAGAGTTAAACACGACCCTGCCGCTAAATAACGCACTGTAATGTGGTGTATGGGGTCTCTGTCATTAGAGAAACTACAGAAAAGAACATTAAAAAACTGTCTGTAGTGTTTAATAGTAGATAGTCAGGTTTTTTTAATTTGAGAAGCACTGTATAATAGTATGACATGCTAAACATAGTAAACTCCATGCTTACTATGTTTTCTTACTATGGAGAAAGGTACATTTAAATAAGATACAAGTTATATATACATATATACTGTTTGGAGAAATACAGGAAAGTCATACCATTTAGGAAATTAAAGAAATGTCTGTTTAATTGTACACCCACACCCACACCCACACCCGCCGACACACACACACATACACATACATATATATATATATACGTTTTTATTTGCAGACTGTTATGTGCTAAGGGCTAAAGAGGCAGAATAGAGATGTTTCTTTTTTTGTTTTAAGTTGAACTAACAGCTGAGTAGCACGTACAGTCAATAAAGGGTTGATCTTCCTAATGTTGTACAGAAGGAATCTGCAGGAAACCATTTTAGTGACCTGATCAGAGATTTTAAGATGTGAGTCAATTACGAAACCAAGTTTACGGCCCGATTCTGTAAATGTAAATGTCTGTATCCAGGAAAAAAATGGATTAATTGGGAAACCACATGCAGAATTGTGTTTAAAGCTGTATTATTTCAGGAAATAATGTCAGAATGTCAAATCCATTCTGGATTTGGGGGGGGGGGGGGGTTCCCATGCCCATCAAGGGGAGAACGTTACGGTCCCAAAACAGGGTTCCAATTTATCGCTGGGCATGCACTCAAACACACAAACACACTCTATATGGGGCAATTTGGAGAATTAAATTGATCTTGATCCATGTTTTTGGACTGTGGAAGGCACCCGGAGAACCCAAAGGAAACCCACACGGACACGGGGAGAACACGGAAACTCCACCCAGATTGGGATTTGAACCGGGAATCACTAGTGCTGAAAGGTGAACATGCTAACCACTAAGCCACCGTGCCGCCCGAATGTCAAATTGAATAATTCTTTAATTTTATTATTTTGTTTCTGATAAAGGCGGGGCACGGTGGCTTAGTGGTTAGCACGTTCGCCTCTCAGCGCTAGGGATTCCCGGTTCGAATCCCCATCTGGGTGGAGTTTCCATGTTCTCCCCGTGTCTGTGTGGGTTTCCTCCGGGTTCTCCGGTTTCCTCCCACAGTCCAAAAACATGGATCAAGTTAATTGAATTCTCAAAATTGCCCCCTATAGAGTGTGTCTGTGTGAGTGAGTGTGTGCCCAGTGATGGATTGGCGCCCTGTCCTGGGTCTATCTGCCCAGCGCCTGAGACGTTCTCCCCTGGATGGCCATGGGGAACCCCACCGCGACCCTAATATAGGATAAGCGGGAGATAATGAATAAATGAATGTTTCTGATAAAGCACCAATAAAACAGGTGGATATTAAAGTGAATAATGATGAAGTTACCTGCACCACAAAGAACGTTTATCCAAAACCAGAGATCATTTGGTACATCAATAACCAGACAATGTATTTAGAAAATGTTAGCGTAACAGAAGATGAACAGGGTCTGTTCACACTGCAGAGCACTTTCACATTTGGTCCAACTCAAAACAACCTCACATGCAGCTGCATCATCACCTTAAATGACCAGAGTGAAAGATACACAGCCAGTCTGAGACCAGGTGAGCTTTGTTCAGTCACTAATAAACAGAATAATTCCTAATATGATGAGGACACATATTTGTCAATAATATATCAATAACATTAAATTTTCTTTCAGTTTCAGAAAATGTTACCATTTCTTCTGGAAATGAAGCTTCTATCAGTTGTCCTTTCCTCCAAAACAGCAATGAAACATTTAACCCTTTTAACAATTAACCCATTTAACAATACCCCTCCAAACCGTGGAGGGACATAAATGTCCAGCTTACTTCTGAAGGAAAACTGAAACCTCATAACCTGGATCTTGCAAAACATGAGAGGATTTATACCTGTGAGATGACAACAGCTCGATCTAAACATTCTGTAAAGACCTTACTGCAAATCCAACCAGGTAATACATTTAGAATTAAGTCAGTAAATTAATCTAGTCATTTTAGCAATTTTATTGAATATTTTTTTGTATGTGTGCAGGTCAAGGTCAATTGATTTATCAAAATTGCCCCACATAGAGTGTGTCTGTGTAAGTGAGTGTGTGCCCAGTGATAGATTGGCGCCCTGTCCTGGGTGTATCTGGCCAGCGCCCAAAACGTTCTCCCCTGGATGGGCATGGGGAACCCCCCGCGACCCTAATAGAGGATAAAAGTGGAAGATAATGAATGAATGAGTATCGGAAGCACTTATACACATGCGTACACATTTTAACACACACAATGTGATTCATTCTGAACTGCGATTTCTAACCCTGTGTAGAGCAGTTTATGTGCCCCCCCCCCACCCCGCCTCTCTCACAGTTCATAAAACCAGCATTTGGCCATGCCTCCTTGCCTAAGTCCAAAGCACTGCCTCATGAATTCTCTACATTAGATAGTTTCTGTTTGTGTTTTTGCACTTTATTTCACTGACAAGACGAGTGAAGGACTTTGCCCCCAAAAGAACTAAAATTCCACTTTCATTTAGAGTGGGAGGATGAATATTTTTTACAATGTCAAACTGAAAATGCATTTACTTGATTTGCCAAGTAGCCATTGCACTTCCATTGTGTTTGGTTGTTGGGGTGTACTAAAACCAAGTTTTCGCCATGCTATTTGCTACAATGTGTTTAATAATCAATATAATGAAGATAATGAATGAATATATATATATATATATATATAAATGATTGCTGTGGATGGTCTGGATCCTCTCTGTGTAGATAGTCTAATGTATACACTTACAAGATAGGTGACGACAACATCTTTTTTTTCTCAGCCATTTTCTCTCCTGAAATTTTTTTCTCTCTTCTCTTTTTTTAATTTTTTTTTAATTTAACAAACATACCTGTCAGAGATAACACTGAAAATCTTATATTTTTTAAAATAGGGTAAATTAAATAAGTATTGGGCCTGTAGCTCGGTTTTTGTTACAGTTTCATGTGCTACTGACACATGTACTTATTGTTGCATTATCTGTATATTCATTCATTCATTATCTTCCGCTTTATCCTCTATTAAGCTCGCGGTGGGGTTTCCCCATGCCCATCCAGGAGAGAACATTTCGGGCGCTGGGCAGATACACCCAGGACAGGGCGCCAATTCATCGCTGTTATCTGTATATATATATATATATATATATATATATATATATATATATATATATATATATATATATAGTTAGCACGTTTGCCTCTCAGCACCAGGGATTCCCAGTTCGAATTCCCATCTGGGTGGGTTTCCTCCGGGTTCTCCGGTTTCTTCCCACAGTCCAAAAACATGGATCAAGTCAATTGAGTTCTCCAAATTGCCCCATGTAGAGTGTGTTTGTGTGCGTGTCTGTGTGTGAGTGTATCCCCAGAGATAGATTGGCGCCCTGTCCTGGGTGTATCTGCCCAGCGCCCAAAACGTTCTCCCCTGGATGGGCATGGGGAACCCCCCCGCGACCCTAACAGAGGATAAAGCGGAAGATAATGAATGAATGAATAAATAAGTATTGTAAAGCTGTAAAACTTTGTTATCATGAACTATGAACAGAGGTCCTATTTATTCTAAATTGCGAAACACTCATCATCTTTAACAATGAAAGTGCTATTGTCTAACTTCTCTGATGGTTGCATGGAGTATAGTGCCATTTACGCGGCTTTATTTCAGTAAATGAATTACAGTCACCATAATAATTTAATGACCTCACATGAACAGTTTTGATATGAAAACCGGATGAGACTTGGTGCCCTACCTTGCCTCAACTTAAAGGCTGCATTTCAGATCATATCTTATATTTTACTTTCAGTATCTTTAGATCTTTTACCAAAGTTTATGTTAAATATCTTTTAAAAAATAAAAATAATGTCTGTAAAGTTAAAGTTTTCAAATTAAATAAATGCGAGGGGAGGACGACACAGTGGCTCAGTGGTAAGCACTTTCGCCTCTCAGCACTGGGGATTCAGGTTTGAATCCCAATCTGAGTGGAGCGTTCATGTTCTAAATGAATGAAATTGTGATTTTCTAAATCACAAACACACACAATATATTCATTTATTCATTATTTTCCGCTTTGTCCTCTATTAGGGTCGCAGTGGGGTTCCCCATACCCATCCAGGGGAGAATGTCTCTGGCGCTGGGCAGATACACCCAGGACAGGGCGTCAATCTATCGCTGGGCACACTCATTCACACAAGCATACTCTATAGGGGCAGTTTGGAGTACTCAATTGACTTGATCCATGTTTTTGGACTGTGGGAGGAAAACGTAAAACCCGGAGAAAACCCACGCGCCCACAGGGAGAACATGGAAACTCCACCCAGATGGGGATTCGAACCGGGAATCCCTAGTGCTGAGAGGAGAACATGCTAACCACTAAGCCACCATGCCGCCCCCGCACACAATATATATATGTATTAGATACAATTTTGTTGTTTTATTAAGGTTCTTTAAAATGACACTGTGGACACTACACTAATGGTGGTCTGGATCCTCTCTGTGTAGTTTGCATGTTCTCCTGTTTGTGTGAAACTTTTTGTAATTAGAATTCTTGCATAGACTAAGAATTCTGTATATAAAATAACAAAGGAAGAACAAATGTGTTACCTGAACAGATTAATAGTCTGGTTATGTCGGTGATGCTGATTCCCTCCCTCTCCTTAGCTTTAAAACCTGTCATGTTTCAGTGAAAAAGAAAGTAAAGCACTTCATCATCCACAATGAGGACTATGAAGCAAGTGTTCAGGAATGTAGTGATGCTGTGGTCTATAACGTCCATTGTGGTGAAAAGTGAGTAAAAGGTTTTAATTCAGTTAAAGTTTAGACTCGAGATGATATTTTATCACTTGTTATTAACTTGGTTAAGTGAACACTGTCAGCTACACATCCACTATTTAATGACACCATGAACATGCTATATAGATTTATTATGGTTATTGTATTAAAAATGATCTGTCACTACAGTTTAATTTGAATTTAGATATTTAATAATGCTGGAAGTGTAATGCTTGTTCCAATTTGCGAAACATTTATCTTCAGCAACGAAAGTGATATTATCTAAAATCTCTGATGTTTGAGTGGAGTGAGCATCATGCCGTTGGTGCACGTGGCTTTATTACAGTAACTCAACTACTATAATTTAAAGACCTTACATGAACAGTTTTGAAATGAAAATCAGATGTGAAGGATTAAGCAGAAGGTAATGAATGAATTCTTAAAATATGATGGAGGAGGGAAAAAAACCTTTACCTGAAGTTCACTTAGTAACAAGAATATAGATCTAAATTCCAGAAAGGTTTCACAAAGTCATCTTAGTTGGGAATTTGTAAGTTCTTCACATGACTGTGGGTTTTTTTCACATTGACACAAATTGGTTTAGATGTGTGCATTAATAATAATAATTAATAATAATCGGACCAACTGTTAGGGTGTTTTTGTGCATTGTGATAGTCACTCCTAATCAGGACAAACAAATTAGAAAACAAGTTCTGAATCATATCAAATAAAAGCAAATCTATTTTATTCGTCACATGCGTAGACATAACCGGTATAGCCAGCAGTGAAAATTCTTTTTAGACATCTCCACAATAAAGTCAAAAATTGGAATTGCAAATAAGGTAGGAAAAAAATAAATAAATAATAATAATAATAATAATAATAATAATAATAATAATAATAATAATAATAATAATAATTATATATATATATATATATATATATATATATATATATATATATATATATCATTCATTCATTCATTCATTATCTTTCGCTTATCCTCTATTAGGGTCGCGGTGGGGTTCCCCATGCCCATCCAGGGGAGAACGTCTCGGGCGCTGGGCAGATAGACCCAGGACAGGGCGCCAATCCATCGCTGGGCACACACTCACTTACACATACACACTCTAAATTGGGCAATTTTGAGAATTCAATTAACTTGATCCATGTTTTTGGACTGTGGGAAGAAACCGGAGAACCCGGAGGAAACCCACGCAGACACGGGGAGAACATGGAAACTCCACCCAGATGGGGATTCGAACCAGGAATCCCTAGCGCTGAGAGGCGAATGTGCTAACCACCCCCCCCCCCCCCCCCCCCCCCCCCCCCCCCCCCCCCCCCCCCCCCCCCCCCCCCCCCCCCCCCCCCCCCCCCCCCCCCCCCCCCCCCCCCCCCCCCCCCTACAAAGACAACGTTAAATTAATTGGATGTAAAGATAACATGAAACATGTAAATATATTTTTTGTGACCTATACCTCTTGCAGGCTTTGTATTTATCCCCTGGGTGAATACTTGGTCCACTCAACTTTAGCCTCAATAACAGCTGCACTTTTTTTTTTAACCCACCCTCCCCCTGAATATTTTTGTTTACTGCTTTTAATATTTTATTAATTCATTCATTATCTTCCACTTAATCCACTACTAGACTCATTGGGGGGGGTCCCCATGCCCATCCCAGGTGTTTCAGACGCTGGGAAAATACACCCAGAAATGGACACTCACACACACACATTATATGGGGCAATGTAACATTTAATTAATCTTGAATCCATGTTTTCGGATTGTGGAAGGAAACCCACACGGATTCAAGGAGAACATGGAAACTCCGCCCAGATTGGAATTTCGAACCTGGATCCCCAGCGCTGAGAAATGAACATGCTAACCACTAGGCCATGTTATATTTATAGGATACCATGTTAAGTTGTATCACTAGTTAACTGATTTGCTTACTCTGCAGCCACCAGCATCACCTGCATCATCAGTGAAGATTGTGTGCTTCCCTGCACTTCTGGATACCATGACATCATCCACTGGTACAATGGAGAAAAGTCTGTGCATTCATACTATGAGAAAAAAGATCAACTGGATCACCAACATGCAGACTACAAAGGAAGAACCTCTTTGTTCTCTGAGCAGATCCCAAGAGGAAATGTTTCTCTGCTTCTAAACCAAGTCAGAGTTAATGATAAAGGAACATACAAGTGCTACACAGCCAACCAGAATAAAAACAATGAGACCTTCATCACTCTAAATGTGAGAGGTATGAAGTGAGTGCATAAAGATTCTCATGAAAATCTTTGTACAGATAATTATTGCAGATAATTCATCCATTCATGGTGTTCTCCATTCTCGTTTTGGACATTTTGGACGCCGGGCAGATACATCCACAGGGTTTATACAAGAATCCTAGAATTAAATTTATTACCTTTTTTTTAATACCTTAATAATATTTTTTCTACTAACACAAAATCCAGCAGCAGTCTTTTTGTCGGGTAGCGCTGGACTCACAGCAGTAGGACACATCTTTATCCCACTACCTTGAAGGTGTAACTTTGACTTTGCCTTGACTAAGACCTCATACACATTATTATTCCTAACATATTGCAATAAGACTTAGGAAATGTGTTTTTTTAAGAACAATTCCCAATGAAATTCAAGTTTCATGAGCCAATGATTTATTTTCCAATTAGCCCATGATCCAAAAACATGGATCAAGGTCAACTGAATTATCCAATTTGCCCCATATAGAGTGTGTTTGTCTGTGTGACTGTGTAAGTGTGACCCTGTCCTAAGTGTATCTGCCCAGTGCCTGAAACTTTCCCCCGGTTGGGCATGGGGAACCCCCCCGGTGACCCTACTAGAGGATAAAGAGGACAATAATGGATGGATGGATAATGGACGTCTGTATCTGGGGAAAAATTGATTAATTTTGAAACCACAAGCAGAATTGTGTTTAAAGCTGTATTGTTTCAGGAAATAATGTCCGAATGTCAAATCCATTGATTAATTCTTTCATTTTATTATTTTGTTTCTGATAAAGCACCAATAAAACAGGTGGATATTGAAGTGAATGATAATGCAGTTACCTGCACCACAAAGAACGTTTATCCAAAACCAGAGATCACTTGGTACATCGATAACCAGACAATGTTTTCAGAAAATGTTAGCGTAACAGAAGATGAACAGGGTCTGTTCACACTGCAGAGCAATTTCACATTTGATCCAACTCAAAACAACCTCACATACAGCTGCATCATCACCTTAAATGACCAGAGTGAATACACAGCCAGTCTGAGACCAGGTGAGCTTTGTTCAGTCACTAAATTCAAGAAAGAATAATTCCTAATATGACGTGCACACATATTATGTCAATGATATATCAATAACATTAATTTTTTTTTTAGTTCCAGATATTGTTACAATTTCTCCTGGAAATGAAGCTTCTATCAGTTGTCCTTTCCCCCAAAACAGTAATGAAACATTTAACATTTCATTAGGCTTTAAGGATTCCACTAAGGATCTGATCTACATCAACCAGGTGTCACAAAACCAATACCCCTCCAAACTGTGGAGGGACATAAATGTCCAGCTTACTTCTAAAGGAAAAATGAAACTGGATCTTGCAAAAAAAGAGGGGATTTATACCTGTGAGATGACAACAGCTCGATATAAACAATGTTTACTGACCTTTCTGCAAATCAACCTAGGTAATACATTTAGAATTAAGTCAGTAAATTAATCTAGTCATTTTAGCTTTACTATTGAAGTTTTGTTGTGTGTGTGTGTGTGTGTGTGTGTGTGCACAGGTCAAAGCAATAACTCTGTTCTTTGGATTGTAATTGGCGTCGTCATCGGCTTCACAAGTGTAATTATAGCAGCTGTCTTTCTTAAAGGGGTATGTACATTTGATAAGATTTAAATAGTGATACAGGGCTGATATAAATCATGAAAGTTATTTTTATTGTATTTTCTAAAATATTAAAAGTCAAAAATTTTGTTTGTAGTTAAAGATTTTTTTTATGAGAAGTGATGGATATTAAATTTGTTTTGACCTGAATCTTTTTACAGGGAGGAAACATCTTCGCCATAATCATAAAGTGTGGAAAATGAAAATGTTAAAATGTGGGCTATAACTTAAGCTGATATTTAAAAACTTTGATCAGATCAGAACTATAATGGAATCTTGTTTGAACATTATTTCTCTTAGAGTATCTTTAATTCAAGCAAAAATCTCTAAAATCACTAAGTGTCTTCAAAATTAACCACCTGACGAGCGCAGCTTTTTAAAGTCCATTGTATGATTATTTTAGTAATTTTATTAAGTACAGAGCAATGCTGAAATCTGTGTTTAAGCATTTGGCAAAGAAATGTATTTAAAGTCTGTATTATTGGTTTGTGGGCTGTTTAAAGCAGTTCCTTGTGTACTTCATGATTAAGCAAAAAATATTGGAAATAAATCTTAATAAAATCTTAATCCTCTACTTGAGTCATGTGGGTCACGTGGGGGGGCAAGTTCCCCATGACCATCCAGGGGAAAGTTTTGCCCGCGTGGCAGATACACCGCTGACATTTATCCCCGCATATTTATCACTGAGCACAGATACTCACTCACACACATTCACACAGACACTCCATCACTCACATACTCCCTCACACAGACACACACACTTCCTCACACATACAGACCCCCCTCACTCACTCCCTTACTCACTATCACTTACTTAATGGGGAAATTTAGAGAATTAAGTATCCCTTGAACCCATGTTTTCCGAATGTGGGAGGAAACTGGAGAACCTGGAGGAAATCCACGTAGACACATGGAAACTCGACCCGGATTGGGATTGGAACCTGCTCTGAAAGGCAAAATGTTCTAACCACTAGGCCACCGTACAGTCATGGTAAATACACGCCAACAGTCAAATACACACTCATTCATTTAATTTGTATGAACCAAACTTTCATACAAAATATAACTGATTTTTTGTAAACATTCATGTGTGTATATATGTTTGTGGTGAAGACGTGATGACGGCAGTAAATGGGTGACAGAGGCAAAAAGGCAGATTAGGTCAACTGAAACACCTGCCACCCCTCAATGTAATTCCCTCTGTGAAGTAAGAATAGTGGAAATGGCAACCAAGAGACAAAACAGGTAGAAATGAACTCACTCATATTCAGTAGTTTTTTTAAGTCTCTAAACACACACAGTACAGTTGGCTTATCTCTCTCTAGTGTCGAGGCTTCCCGTCTCCTTTTTCACGCCTCTAACTTCACACTGAAGTGGTGGCTGGTGTTTCCATTCACCTGATCTGCCTTCCAGCCTCCTCCTACCATATACAGGTTCTGCCTGATTACCCCCTGCAGCCACAATGATGTTGTTGGGATATTAGAGCTACACAAAGTCTGAACTGCATATGTATTTTATCATAAACTATTACTGTCTTTTAAATGCCTGTTTTTTTATTTGGTAAACATTATTATAAATAAAGTGGCACGGTGGCTTAGTGGTTAGCACGTTCGCCTCTCAGCGCTAGGGATTCCCGGTTCGAATCCCAATCTGGGTGGAGTTTCCATGTTCTCCCCGTGTCTGCATGGGTTTCCTCCGGGTTCTCCGGTTTCCTCCCACAGTCCAAAAACATGGAACAAGTTAATTGAATTCTTAGTGTGTTTCTGTGTGAGTGTGTGCCCAGCGATGGATTGGCGCCCTGTCCTGGGTCTATCTGCCCAGCGCCCGAGACGTTCTCCCCTGGATGGGCATGGGGAACCCCCCCGCGACCCTAATAGAGGATAAGCGGAAGATAATGAATGAATGAATTATTATAAATAAAGTCTCTGATTTACATTGTTTATAGATGATGTTGTGTTGCTTATATGTTTATAAGACATTATTAATGTAAAAAGATGTGAATGTATAAATCAACTGACCGTAAACATGAATAAAGCAGCTGATCTGATTAAAGCTTCTGCACTGTGGACCTCACTTTATGAAGCGAAATAAAGTCATGCTGAACACCAGCACACACACGCACAAACGTTCCTGCACACACACCAGTACAGCATGCTGCAATTTCCCCCCGTGGATTAATAAATGAATAAAAAAAATAAATATTCTGATTTTGATGCACGCACACACAAACCACACACACACCAGTACAGCATGCTGCAATTTCCCCCCAGGGATTAATAAATTAATTAAAAATAAATATTCTGATTTTGATGCAGGTACACACAAACAAAAAGCGCACACACACACCAGAGTACACATACACACCAAAGTACCTACACCATGCACACACTCCTACCAGAACACACACACAAAGACACACAAGCTTCAGCTAACAGTTTAAAAAATGGATGAATACACTCATGAAAGAGCAATTTTTAAAGAGGACAGAGGGGGATTAAGGGATCTGGGCTAAAGCCCCTGATGTTTGACAAGACGGCTCGGACAGAGCTCCGATCTTAGTCCTGCATGTGTTATTACACACTTTTAAAAACTCTAATTTAAACAAAGTTAACCATTAAGTTGTAAAGAATCCACCCTCTTTAAATATCTGTACTTTGGATGGGCAAGGCCAGACAATATGATCCATACGATCATAAACAGCGGGCAGAGGAAGACATGACATACCATAAACACAGCAATGTGCTCAGTTTACAATGAACATTAATTATAACTGCTATCAATATTTAAAAAAAAAAAAACTGTAAACAGATTTAATGCTTAAAGTGTTAACTACACCACATACTTAACTGTTTTACCACAAACATTGATGGTTTTGAGAAAAATTGTTTCCTTCATGGCAACACGGTGGCTTAGTGGTTAGCACGTTCGCCTCTCAGCGCTAGGTATTCCAGGTTCGAATCCCCATCTGGGTGGAGTTTCCATGTTCTCCCCGTGTCTGCATGGGTTTCCGCCGGGTTCTCCGGTTTCCTCCCACTGTCCAAAAACATGGATCAAGTTTATTGAATTCTCAAAAATTGCCCCATATAGAGTGTGTGTGTGAGTGAGTGTGTGCCCAGCGATGGATTGGCGCCCTGTCCTGGGTCTATCTGCCCAGCGCCCGAGACGTTCTCCCCTGGATGGGCATGGGGAACCCCACCGAGACCCTAATGGAGGATAAGCGGGAGATAATGAATGAATGTTTCCTTCATGAGAATTAAAATATCTATTTATCTATTTCATCAGAATATGATGGAAGAAAAAAAACTAAAAACAAAAAACAAAGAAATCTGACTAACATTCATTTAAAAAGTTGAAATCAAAAGTTGATAAAAAGCGATTATATTAAATTTCATGGTTTGAGGCAGTAGATAGAACATCAGCACACTCACTCACACCTGAAAAAAAATACACTCACTCACACACACAGACAGACAGACACAAACACACCAGAAAAAACACGCACACCTACACACCAGAAAACACACGCATGCATACACACACACACACACACACACACACACACACACACGAGTGCGCACACACACACACACGCGAGTGCATGCGCAGACAAGAACAAACACAAAAAACAGACAAAAAAATATTGCGGTGGTTTCAGAAATATTGTCAAATTGAGAATAAAAATGTCTATTTATTTAATTAGAATATGATGAGAAAGACAAAAAACAAAGAAATCGATTGTTTCACCTCATCACTCAGTTCATCATTAGTAGAGGGTGTGGCACTGATATGATGCTGTTCCAGAGAGTCCTCTCAACTAATTAGAGTCTGCAGTATCTGCCCCTTTTAGTTCCGCTGCTCTAGTCAGTGATGCCGGAGTCACATGATGCACTGTGTCAATCAAACTCTGGTTATTTCTTAAACACTGTGCTTTATTTGCTCTAACTGCTTTTCTTGTCTGCTTCTTCTGATTTGTTGCCAATTTCCTGGAGGGGTCATCAGATCTTCATCTATATCTCTGCTGATATATATATTGATGCTGCTCGCTCAAAGAGGATGAGTCCCCCACTTGGTCCTCACAAGGTTCCTTCCTTAAAATATCAACATAACAGGGATCTTTTTCTTGCCACTGTCACATCGGCTTGCTCTTTGGGGATTTAAAGGCTTATAACACTGTAAAGCTGCTTTGTGACTTTGTGCTCTATGAATAAATGACTTGAACTTAAACCCAACTAACAACTTAATTTAAAAAGTCTAAATTAAAAGCAGCTCATAATAAATTTCATGTTTTAAGGCAGTTACATGATAAGCCTTCCAAGTTCCTCATGTCTGTGCAAGTAAGTGTGTGTGTGTGTGTGTGTGTGTGTGTGTGTCTGTGTGTGGCAGGACCTGATGAACTGGTAAGGTTGTAAGGATAAGTATGCAGTGTTATAAAGACAGGTTGGCTGTGGTGTCGTTTTTGAGCTTGCCACTGCTGAGACTGTGGATCATGGCGATCATCTGCAACTTGGCCTCCAGCTGAGACTTCTGAAGCTTCAATGATGAGACCTGAAAAAAAGAGATTTACAAACATGTTAGGGAAGCAAACAATTAATCAGCCAATTATGATGAACTGATCAGTGGCTGTTAGACTGAATAAGTAAAAACTGCATATTTTATGTCAAACAAGATTTTTAATGATGCAACATTTCTTTCAAGTTCCACTCTAAAGCATAAGTGTCAAATTCAAGGCCCGAGGGCTAAATCCAGCACATAATACAATTATAGAATGGGAAGTGTACTATATGTGATAATCTCAGGTGTACTTGGTTTTCTGCCCACTATAGGAGATAAAAAAAAATGTGTCTTTCTTTATTCTACCTGTCAGAGATAAATAAATAAACTCTTGTGTGTTTGAATTATATCTATATTATATATATCTATTTGTCAAGTGACTGCAAACAGTTGTTTTTTGTTCATTTTTTAATGCTCGCATGCTGGAATATATATATATATGTATTGTCCAGCGATGGATTGGCACCCTGTCCTGGGTCTATCTGCCCAGCGCCCAAAACGTTCTCCCCTGGATGGTCATGGGGAACTCCACCGCGACCCTAATATAGGATAAAGCGGAAGATAATGAATATATATATTAGGATAAAGCGGAAGTGTCATGCTACCGGAGGAAACGCAGGAAGCGTGAAGTTTTAAGCAATTAAAATAAGTCTTTACTGCAGAGGCAATAGTCAATACAGTCAATTGTCCAAAATGGGTAAACAGACAAAGCATTGGTAATGACATCACCGGTTGTCGGAATCCCCGGGAAACCAGGTGATGAGACGGTACGGAATGCAGCGAGGTGAACTCGAGGGAAATGGAGTCCGTGATCCTTCACTTGCTCACAGGTAAAACGTCCTAGAAAACGCCAATGGGCAGAACCAAGACTTCGCAGCAAAAAGTGAGTACGGCACGAGCGCCAAACAACCAACACCACCGTAGCAAACATACGTGAACAGAAACCTCTGCACCGTTGGAGCCGGGACGCCGGTTTAAATAGAGTGCCTGCTAATGAGGAGCACCTGATCAATAATCAGGAGAGGGCGAGCGCTGATTGGTGGAAAGTGTTTCAGGTGAGGGAGAGTGTTGATTGGTGGAGTGGAGGTGAGGTAGGCGGAGCAGTGGAAGTGGGTGTGTGTGTGACAGGAAGAGAATGAATGAATATATATATATATATATATATATATATATATATATATATATAGATATACATGCTAACCACTAAGCCACCGTGCCGCCGCTAATTGAGTTAATTAGCTTAATTGTTTAATATATATATATATATATATAAACCCATATTTATGGCCTTCTTCCCAATCATGCTATCATTGCCATCATTGCATCTACTTCAGTCAGATGAGAACACACAGTCTGACGTGACACTTGGGTCATCATCCGGGTTCTCTGGGCATTGTTCACAATGTAGTAGACAGCATGGGATGTGGCCAAAGGACGTCAACTTCTATGCCTTTCTGTGACTCCTTCTGTCTCTCAGGATCTCTGTTGCAATCTGCTGAAGACTCACTTATTTCAGTGGCAACTTCCTTCTAAGAACGTCCTGTTTGAAGCATCACAATGGCAAGGTACTGATGATCCATTGTTAAGTGTCGTCTTGGTCTCATGATGTATAAAATGTGAACAGCATGATGAGGACGACTGTTTAAACACCAGCTCTAATGAAACCAGGATATTTATTGGTCGATTCGAGGACCAAATACCTGTTGGGAATTTTGCCATTAAGCTCCTCGTTAGAATAACAGCAACTTGTGCACAAGTACTAAAACATTTACCACATGGACATGTGTATTCAAAGGCTTAGAGAAGATCACATTAAGTTCACCTCTATATATATATATATATATATATATATATATATATATATATATATATATATATATATATATATATATATATATATATATATATATATATATATGTACACACACACACATATATATGACAGGATGTGCACTGAGTCACCTTTTAATTCAGATAATGCAACAAAAAGTACATGTGACGGTAGCCCATAAAACTGTAACAAACCGAGCTTCAGGCTCCACAGGATGGGACGCTCCCATGCTGACTGATGACGGGAGGCCGAGACGTCCGCATAGGTTACTCACTGGAAGGAGAGAGAAAAAGAGAGCAGTGACGCTGTCCCACAGGTGCGTGTAACACAATGAGAAATCGCTAGGAGCACCATCATCTGTTCCCTGTAAATAAGAACTGGAAGTAATAAAAAACAATTAAGCTAATTAACTCAATTAGCGGCGGCACGGTGGTTTAGTGGTTAGCATGTTCTCCTCTCAGCACTAGGGATTCCCGGTTCGTATCCCCATCTTGGTGGAGTTTCCATGTTCTCCCCGTGTCCACATGGGTTTCCTCCGGGTTCTCCGGTTTCCTCCCACAGTCTAAAAACATTGATCAAGTCAATTTAGTTCTCCAAATTGCCCCATATAGAGTGTGTTTGTGTCTGTGTGAGTGACAGTGTGCCCAGTGATAGATTGAACGTTCTCCTCTGGATGGACATGGGGAACCCCCTGCGACCCTAGTAGAGGATAAAGCAGATGATAATATATGCACTAAGAGTTAGGGATATATACACACGCATACATATGCACACACTGACACACACACACACACACACACACACACACACACACACACACATTATATATATATATATATATATATATATATATATATATATATATATATATATATATATATATATATATATATGTGCGTGTACACATACTTTAGATACAATTTACTTCTATTATTAATGTTATTTATGGTGGTCTGTTTCTACTGTTCTATGTGTGAAATTCTTTAAACTTTTTATTGTTTATAGAAATACAAGATAGGTGACGTCAACCTTTTGTACATTTTTGCATAAACTAAGAATTATGTATATTTAGTGCAGAGACACAATAAGAAAGGTTTAAAATAACAAAGAAAGAAGAAATTTGTTATGTGAACAGGTTAATTGTCTGCTTTGGTCGGAAATGTCTATTCCCTCCCTCTTCTTAGCTTTAAAACCTGCCATGTTTCAGTGAAAAAGAAAGCAAAGCACTTCATCATCCACAATGAGGACAACGAAGCAAGTGTTCAGGATTGTAGTGTTGCTGTGGTCTATAACGTCCATTGTGGGGAAAAGTGAGTAAAAGTTAAATTCAGTTAAGGTTTATTTAACTGCTAATTAATGTAGTTATTATAAAAAATATATATTATAATACAAATAATTGTATTATTGAAAATTTATTTATTGTAACTTCATTTTATTTTTAAAATGGTTAAGTGTATGCTGTAAGAACAATGCATTCACTGTTTAATGACATCATGAACATGCTAAATAGATTTATTATGGTTATTGTATTTAAAATGATCTGTCACTACAGTTTAATTTTAATTTAGATATTTAATAATGCTGAAAGTGTAATGCTTGATGTCTGATGTATAATTAACAAAACAGCTGTAAACCTTTGTTATCATAAGAACAGAATTCCAAATTCAAAAAAACACTTATTTTCTATAACAATGAAAGGGACAGTGATTGTTTTTTTTTACGTGTTGTAATTTAACAAACAAACCTGTCAGCAATAACACTGAAAACACTGAATATATATATATATATATTCCAAAATAAAATTCAATTTAATAAATTAAATAAGTCTTACAACTTTTTGTAAATAGAATTCTTGCATAGACTAAGAATTATGTATATAAAATAACAAAGGAAGAACAAATGTGTTATCTGACACATATCTGTTAATATGACACAATGAGAAAAGGTTAAAATAACATAAGAAGTAGAAATCTGAACAGATTAATTGTCTGGTTACGTCGAATATGTCGATTTCTTCCGTCTCTTAGCTTTAAAACCTGCCATGCTTCACTGAGAAACATGTTCCATTAATTCTCACTCTGTGGCATTCACCACTGCAAAATGGTGGAACAATCTTCCCAACTCTGAAGGCGCATCTCTTTAACAAATACCTGTTGCAAATAACAATCAAATAACAATCAAATTTGTTGATTTTACAGTGTAGTTGGTTTTCTGCATAACTTCTAACTTGTAATGTTCTCATTTGTAAGTCGCTTTGGATAAAAGCATCTGCTAAATGACTAAATGTAAATGTGAATGAAAGTGAGAAAGAAAGCAAATCAAGGGTAGTTCACCATGTGCCCTTGAGCTTTAATTCCAGCTTGTCAACAACATCTCATGCTGTTCATAACTTGACTTATTGCCTGCTGAGACGTGGCATCCCACTCTTCTTGAAAAGCAGCCCTCAGGTCATTGAGGTTCTGGGTTCCAGCGTTTCGAGCCTCTATAAGGCGAATCAGTTGATCCCACAGGTTTTCAATGGGATTCAGGTCTAGAGAAAGTGCAGGCCATACCAATTGAGGTACACCAGTCCCCAACAGCCGTTCTCTGATCATGTGACCTCGATGAGCTGGATATATATATATGTACAGTGGGTTGCAAAAGTATTCATACCCCTTGAACTTTTCCATATTTTGTCACATTACAACCACAAACATAAATATATTTCACTGGAATTTAATGTGAAAGACCAACACAAAGTGGTATACAATTGTGAAGTGGAATGAAAGTTATACATGAATCAACAATTTTTTTACAAATAAAAAACTGAAAAGTGCGATGTGCAAAATTATTCAGCCCCCCTGAGTCAATACTT
>JAFMOD010001154.1:732765-777844 GCA_019802435.1 Corydoras maculifer
GATCATTAAACCATGGAACGAGTCTTTTATCTTTAATCCTTTTTAGTTTAAGTGGAGCAACACTGTCTAAAGTTGCAGAAAACACGTGTTTAAGGTATTCCGCTGTGTTTTCAAGTTCATCGGGTCCTGATGCTGGTTTAAAGTTTAATTCGGGTAAATGTTGTAGGAATGACGCAGCAGTAGAGGGAATGATTGTACGCTTCATAGCGTATTGCGGTTTAATGACTGGATCAATATCAATTTCATCGTTATCATAGGCTCAATTATATCAGTTGTCTGTCTTAAAGGGGTAAGTAAATTTGAAAAGATTTAAATAGTGAAAGAGGGCAGATATAAAACATGAAAGTTATTTTGATGGCATTTTCTAAAATATTAAAAGTCAAAACTTTTGTTTGTAGTTAATTTTTTTTTTTTATGAGAAGTGATGGATATTAAATTTGTTTTGATCTGAATCTTTTTACAGGGAGGAATCAGCAACATCTTCACTTTGTGTGAAGTATCTTTTTAATATATTTATGTATTTATGCAAGCTAAAAAAAGAAAGCATGAAGACAAAGGTCATAAGAATTTGGAAATGGAAATGTTAAAATGTGGGGTATAACTTAAGCTGATATCAGATCAGAACTTTAATGGGATCTTGTAGGAACATTATTTCTCTTAGAGTATCTTTTATTCAAGCAAAAATCTCTAAAATCACCAAGTGTCTTCAGGCTTAACCACCTGACGAGCATAGCTTTTTAAAGTCCGTTGTATGATTGTTTTAGTAATTTTATTAAGTACAGAGCAATGCTGGAATCTGTGTTTAAGCATTTTGAAATGAAATTTATTAAAAGTCTGTATTATTGGTTTGTGGGCTGTTTTAAGCTGATTATTCATTGGAAATAAATCTTAATAAAATCTTAATCCTCTACTTGAGTCATGTGGGTCACCTGGGGGGGGGGGGGGGTGTTAGTTCCCCATGACACTCACTCACTCACTTACTCACTCGTTCACTCATTCACAGACACACACACACTTAATCACACAGACACTCTCTCACTCACACTCTCATTCACAAAGAAACATAAATTCCCTCATACAAACACACACTTGTTTACTCACTCACACACTAAATTGGGCAATTTGGAATATTCAGTTTCCCTTGAATCCATGTTTTCGGACTGTGTGATGAAACTGGAGAACTCGAAGAAAATCCACACAGATACGGGGAGAACATGGCAACCCCACCCAGCTTAGGATTGGAACCTGCACTGAAAGGAAAAACGTCCTAACCACTAGGCCACCGTGCCGTCATGATAAATAGATTATAATATTCATTATATTTTAACAATGCTACTGTTAATAATACACGGCGACAGTCGCATACACACATTCATTTAATTTGTAATTATAAATCATGTTTGTAAAACTGAACTTTTTCATATTATGTTAATACTAATTAGTTTTTTGTATACATTCCATTGTATACACTCCCATATTCCCAAATCCATATTTACATTACATTTACATTTAGTCATTTAGCAGACGCTTTTATCAAAATGACTTACAAATGAGAACATCACAACATCACAGTGACTTACTGACTTACACACACCAAAACACCCACACACACATACACTAAAGCACACACCTTAAACACACACCAAAACACACACAAACCAAAACACCCACCCACACACACACACACACACACACACACCCCAAATCACACTTACACACACACCAAAGCGCACAAACACACACACAGACATTTTTGTTTTATTAATGTTCTTCAAAATGATTGCTGTGGTCACTCCACCAATGGTGGTCTGGATCCTCTCTGTGTATTTTGCATGTTCTCTCATTTTTGTGAAACTCTTTTTTTTATAGTTTATAGAAATACAAGATAGGTGACATCAACATAAAATATTTTCTCAGCCAAAACATTTGCATACACTAACAATTATGTAGATTTAGTGCCAAGACACAATAAGAAAATGTTAAAATAACAAAGAAATGTGTTATCTGAACAGAGTAATTGTCTGGTAACTTCAAATATCTCGATTTCTTCCGTCTCTTACTGTAGCTAAGCTGTAAAACATGCCAAGATTCACTGAGAAAGAAAGCAAATCAAGGGTAGTTCACCATGTGCCCTTGAGCTTTAATTCCAGCTTGTCAACATCTCATGCTGTTCATAATTTGACTTATTGTCTGCTGAGACGTGGCATCCCACTCTTCTTGAAGAACAGCCCTTAGGTCATTGAGGTTCTGGGTTCCAGCGTTTCGAGCCTCTGTAAGGCGACTCAGCTGATCCCACAGGTTTTCAAAGGGATTCTGGTCTAGAGAAAGTGCAGGCCATACCAATTGAGGTACACCAGTCTCCAACAGCTATTCCCTAATCATGTGACCTCGATGAGCTAGAGCATTGTCGTCCATCAAGATGAAATCAGGCCTGTGTTCTTTATGTAGAGGCACAATCACTGAATTAATGATGTTATTCAGGTCGTATGGGTGTGTCACTGTACCATTCTGGTACCCACACCTGCCCACACTAACACCGTCATCACCAAAAGCTCATCAGGTGACAACAGTGGCTGATGCATAGCACGCAGACCATGCTGATGTAAACGAATGGTCTGATGCGACACTCGCGTGTATCTCACCTCCATAAAACGTGCCTGGAGTTAAGTGGCATCCAGTTTCTACAAGATGGGTGTATTTAGTGCCTAGACACAATAACAAAAGGTTGAAAAAATAAAAGGAAGTAGAAGTATATGTTATCGGAACAGGTTAATTGTCTGGTTACGTCGGTGATGCAGATTCCCTCCCTCTCCTTAACTATACTTAAACCCGGCAACGTTTTAGTGAGAAAGAAAGCAAATCACTTCATCATCCATAATGAAGACTATGAAGCAAGTGTTCAGGATTGTAGTGTTGCTGTGGTCTATAACGTCCATTGTGGGGAAAAGTGAGTAAAAGGTTTTAATTCAGTTAATGTTTAGACTCGAGACGACATTTTATTTTTAAATTGGTTAAGTGAACACTGTCAGCTACACATCCACTGTTTAATGACACCATGAACATGCTAAATAGAAATAAAAATGATCTGTCACTATTGTTTAATTTGAATTTAGATATTTAATAATGCTGGAAGTGTAATGCTTGATGTCAGATCTATAATTAACAAAACTAACAGCTGTAAACCTTTGTTATCATAACTCAGAAACAGAATTTCATTCATTACCTTCCGCTCTATCCAGTACTAGGTTTGCAGAGGAGTTCCCCATGCCCATCCAGGGGAGAACATTTTGGGCGCTGGGCAGATACACCCAGAACAGTCAATCTATCACTAAGAATTCAATTGACTTGATCCTTGGTTGTTTTTAGACTGTGGAAGGAAACCGGAGAAACCGGAGAAAACCCAAGTAGACGGGCAGAACATGGAAACTCCACATCGATTGGGATTGTAACCGGGAATCCCTAGTGCTGAGAGGCGAATGTGCCAACCACTAAGCCACCTTGCCGCCCTGGCCCAGTTCAGCCTCCAGCAAATAAATAGGATTTTTAAAAAAAGGCAGTTTTAAGTTGACAGCGTGTAATAGTTACAAAGAAAGGAAACCCACACAAACACGGGGAGAACATAGAAACTCCCCAGAGGCAAACGTGCTAACCACAAAGCCACCGTGGCGCCAGAACAGAACTCCAATTTGTTCCAATTTATAAAACATTTATCTTCTTTAACGTCGAAAGTGATATTGTCTAAAATCTCTAACGTTTGAGTGAAGTGAGCATCGTGCCGTTCACGTGACTTTATAACAGTAAATGATCTACAGCACAATAATTTAAAGACCTCACAGGAACAGTTTTGAAATGAAAATCGTTGATGTGATGTGACTCGGTGCCCTAACTTGTCTTAACTTGAAAGGCTGAATTCCAGATCATATTTTACCTTTCACTTTCAGTATCTTTATAACGTGTTTAGTACGTTCGCCTCTCAGCACTGGGGTTCCAGTTTCGAACTGTGTCCACATGGGTTTCCTTTTACAGTTCAAAAACATGGATTCAAGGCAAAATTCAGGCTCCAAATTGCCCCAAACAAATTACAAAACAAGGGAATGACTTCTGAATCATTCATTCATTCATTCATTATCTGCCGCTTATCCTCTATTAGGGTCGCGGTGGGGTTCCCCATGCCCATCCAGGGGAGAACGTCTCGGGCGCTGGGCAGGTACACCCAGGACAGGGCGCCAATCCATCGCTGGGCACACACTCACTCACACAGACACACTCTAAATGGGGCAATTTTGAGAATTCAATTGACTTGATCCATGTTTTTGGACTGTGGGAGGAAACCGGAGAACCCGGAGGAAACCCACGCAGACACAGGGAGAACATGGAAACTCCACCCAGATGGGGATTCGAACCGGGAATCCCTAGCGCTGAGAGGCGAATGTGCTAACCACTAAGCCACCGTGCCGCCCACTTCTGAATGATATTAAATCAAATCAAATCAAGTTTATTCTTTACATGTGTAGACATATATGGTATAGCCAGCAGTAAAATTCTTTTTAGACATCTAATAAATAATAATAGACAACTAATACATATATATATATATATATATATATATATATATATATATATATATATATATATATATATATATGCCCCATGTAGAGTGTGTTTGAGTGAGTGAGTGTGTACTCAGCAATAGCTTGCCCCCCTGTCCTGGGTCTATCTGCCCAGCGCCCGAAACATTCTCCCCTGGATGGGCATGGGGAACCCCACCGCGACCCTAATAGAGGATAAAGCGGGAGATAATGAATGAATGAATTAATATATATATATATATATATAATATAAATTATTAATACCCCTGGCAAATTTACTTTTATTGAACCAGCAATTTTATTTTTGACTGGAAATGACACAGGCATCTCCCAGGAGATGTACAATAGGCATCATTGTGGAAAAAAATATTTCTCAGCTTTTATTCACATTTGAATAAAAAGTGGCATGTCCAAAATTATTCATACCCTTCTCAATAATTAATAGAAAAGCCTTCATCCATGACTGTCCACAAACCAACTGCAAAGAGTTGCTCATTTTCACATGTTGAGCTTTGGATTTTCCCATAGACTCTGACAGATTGCAAAGGGTATGAATAACTTATATATATATATATATATATATATATATATATATATATATATATACAATCCGAAAAGAGGCGCTTCCGCGATGAAGACAATCGCCAGCGCCGAAGATAAAAGATCGCAAAGGCAAATCCACAGGTAATCCTAGTACGAGAGCAGAAGTGTGAAGGTGAAGACCGAATGGAAGATTAATATAAGGAGAAAACGGAAAAGCCAATTAGAAAAGCGGAAACGGAAAAGAAATTAGAACTCAGGTGATAGGGGGCGAACCTGAGTCTGCGAAGAGCAATCCCCAAGATCGCCCACAGAGGGCAGCGATGTGACACACACACACACACACACACACATATATATATATATATATATATATATATATATATATATATATATATATATATATATATATGTATATATATATATGTATATATACAGTAGGTGGCTTAGTGTTTAGCATGTACACTCTCAATACTAGGGATTCCCGGTTCGAATCCCCATCTGGGTGGAGTCTGTGTGGAGAAAGGAATGAATATATACAGTATATATTACAGGCACTGTACGGATGAAATTGAAAAACTGTTTTTAACTTAGAATTAAAGTAATGATAGTGCATCTGTGTGCAACTAATGCAGTGCAGAGTTTAAAATGTTGTTTGCGTTATGAAAGTGTTGTAGGTGGGATTTGTGTCCGTTTAGTCCTGGTTCAGAGTCTGAATCACCACTGGGAAGTAACTCTTCCTCATCTTCTCTGTGTTCTACACAGTAAACAAACAGGTCACAGCCTTTTGTTTATTTCTGCATTGTGATGTAGTTGGTGGGCTAGATGACAAGAATATTTTTTTCAGTTTTAATACTGGCACAAATGCAGAATAGGATGCCCGGAATAACATTTTTTCACATATAGTTTTAATAAAAGCAAAGTTTGAAATGAATTGGATACAATTTGTTAAAAATGTAAAGATGTGTGACCTATAACTCCTGTAGGCTTTGTATTGATCCCCTGGGTGGAAACTCCACCCAGATTGGGATTCGAACCGGGAATCCCCAGCGCTGAGAGGTGAACCACGAAGCCATGTTATATTTATAGGATACCATGTTAAGTTGTATCACTAATTAACTGATTTGCTTACTCTGCAGCCACCAGCATCACCTGCATCATCAGTGAAGATTGTGTGCTTCCCTGCACTTCTGAGTACCATGACATCATCCACTGGTACAATGGAGAAAAGTCTGTGCATTCATACTATGAGAAAAAAGATCAACTGGATCACCAAGATGCAAACTACAAAGGAAGAACCTCTTTGTTCTCTGAGCAGATCCCAAGAGGAAATGTATCTCTGCTCCTAAAACAAGTCAGAGTTAATGATAAAGGAACATACAAGTGCTACACAGCCAACCAGAATAAAAACAATGAGACCTTCATCACTCTAAATGTGAGAGGTATGAAGTGATTGCATAAAAATTTTCTCATGAAAAGCTTTGTACAGATAATTATTGATTATTGATAACTTCATCCATTAATTATCTTCTCTTTATTCATTCATGGCGTTCTCCATGCTCGTTTTGAACATTTTGGGCGCTGGCAGATACATCCACAGGGTTTATACAAGAATCCTAGAATTCAATTTACTACCTTTTTTACTACCTCAATAATATTTTACTGCATTCACAGCACTAGGACACATCTTTATCCCACTAACTTAAAGGTGTAACTTTGACTTTATCTTGACTAAGACCTCATACACACTAATATTCCTAATGTATTGCAATAAGACTTAAGAAATGTGTTGCTGGTAATATTGGTTTGCTGCTGAGCTGTAATGGCAACACCCATATTCGTAGCTGACCGAGGTTGCAGTGCTGTGTGTGGAACCAAAAAAAACGAAAGAGAGATTTGTAGGGCTGCAACTAATGATTATTTGGATAATCGATTCATCTTCGATTATTTTTTCGATTAATGGATGAAAAGGATTTAAAAAATGAATGCGTTCAAGGCATCTAAGTAGTCCAAAGAGCAAATAAACACAAATCTCACACACAATCACAATCTTTGTGTAGCTCTAATATGTTACCTAATCCCCGTAATTTCCCATAGAGTGCAGTGTCTTCACTCAAACTCAAGCTTCATCATTCATTACCACCATTGTGTACAAGTTGCATGTATTTATAAAGCACATTTAAACACTAATTACCATAATAAAATGAAAATAAAATGGAAAACACATTCTATATCACTGTCATTATCCACTTAACAGCCAAAAACAGCATGAAGTGTTCTGAAAATTTCTCCTCCCGTGACGTACACTAGCACATTTTTATAGCCATATCTGTTGGATTGTCCTACCATATCGAAAATTCTAGCACATACCTAGAATTAAATCCTAAGAATAATACAATTTTGTATTGTAGTTTAAATAACGTCATAATATGAGACTTAAACCTTTAAAACTGCTGGTAGGACGATTTTATAGGTCCAATTACATCATATTAAGAGACATAATCGCTATCAAGGTGACACGGTGGCTTAGTGGATAATTCTTTCATTTTATTATTTTGTTTCTGTTAAAGCGCCAATAAAACAGGTGGATATTGAAGTGAATAATGATGAAGTTACCTGCACCACAAAGGATGTTTATCCAAAACCAGAGATCATTTGGTACATCGATAACCAGACAATGTATTCAGAAAATGTTAGCATAACAGAAGATGAACAGGGTCTGTTCACACTGCAGAGCAATTTCACACTTGATCCAACTCAAAACAACCTCACATGCAGCTGCATCATCACCTTAAATGACCAGAGTGAATACACAGCCAGTCTGAGACCAGGTGAGCTTTGTTCAGTCACTAAATTCAATAGACAGAATAATTCCTAATATGACAAATATGATCAATAACATTCCATTTTCTTTCAGTTCCAGAAAATGTTACCATTTCTTCTGGAAATGAAGCTTCTATCAGTTGTCCTTTCCTCCAAAACAGCAATGAAACATTTAACATTTCATTAGGCTTTAATGATTCCACTACGGAGCCGATCTACATCAACCAGGTGTCACAAAACCAATACCCCTCCAAACCGTGGAGGGACATAAATGTCCAGCTTACTTCTAAAGGAAAACTGAACCTGGATCTTGCAAAACATAAGGGGATTTATACCTGTGAGATGACAACAGCTCGATCTAAAAGTTTTTTAGTGACCTGTCTGCAAATCGACCTAAGTAATAAATTGAAAATGAAGTCAGTAAATGAATCTAGTCATTTTAGCAATTTTATTATATTTGTGTGTGTGTGTGTGTGTGTGTGTGTGTACAGGTCAAATTACTAACTCTCCTGCTGGGATTGTAATTGGCGTCATCATCGTCATCGTTATCATAGGCTCAATTGTAGCAGCTGTCTGTCTTAAAGGGGTAAGTAAATTTGATAAGATTTAAATGGTGAAAGAGGGCGGATATAAAACATGAAAGTTATTTTTGATTGTATTTTCTAAAATATTAAAAGTCAAAACTTTTGTTTGTAGTTAAAGGTTTTTTTCATGAGAAGTGATGGATATTAAATTTGTTTTGATCTGAATCTTTTTACAGGGAAGAATCAGCAACATCTTCTTCACTTTGTGTGAATTATCTTCTTAATGTACTTATGCAACCTAAAAAAGAAAGCATGAAGACAAAGGTCATAAGAATTTGAAAATGGAAATGTTAAAATGTGGGGTATAACTTAAGCTGATATCAGATCAGAACTTTAATGGAATCTTGTTTGAACATTATTTCTCTTAGAGTATCTTTTATTTAAGCAAAAATCTCTAAAATCACCAAGTGTCTTCAGGCTTAACCACCTGACGAGCGCAGCTTTTTAAAGTCCGTTGTATGATTATTTTAGTAATTTTATTAAGTACAGAGCAATGCTGGAATCTGTGTTTAAGCATTTTGCAATGAAATGTATTTAAAGTCTGTATTATTGGTTTGTGGGCTGTTTAAAGCAGGTTATTCATAAGTTCCTGGTTTACTTCATGATTAAGCAGAAAATAAATTATTATTAATTAATTTAATTATCAAATAAATTATCTTCCGTTTAAACCTCTACGTGGGTAGTTTGGGGTTGGGAGGGGTTCCCCATATTCATCCGGGAGAAGGTTTTGGCCACTGGACAGGGTGCCAATTTATCACTGGGCACACACACACTTACTTACACATTCACACACAAATGTACTCACACACAGACACACACCCTTACACAGACACATACACACTTACTCACACATACACACTTACACACTCCCTCATTCAGATTCAGACACACACACCCGCACACAGACACACACACACACAGACACACATTCATACAGACAGACTCTCACACAAACACACACTCATTTACTTACACACTCGCTCACTCACTCACTAAATGGTAATTTAGAGTATTCAGTTTCCCTTGAATCCATGTTTTCGGACTGTGGGAGGAAACTGGAAAACCTGAAGTAAATCCACACAGACACGTGGAGAACATGGCAACCCCACCCAGATTGGGATTGGAACCTGTGCTGAAAGGAAAAACGTTCTAACCACTAGGCCACCGTGCCGTCATGGGAAATAAATATATAATACATTATATTTATGTTAATAATACACGGCAACAGTCGCATACACACATTCATTTAATTTGTAATTATAAATCATGTTTGTAAAACTGAACTTTTTCATATTATGTTAATACTAATTAGTTTTACTGTTTTTGGAAACATTCCACTCACCTGATCTGCCTTCCAGCCCCACCCCCATACCCCCCCCCCCACACACACCAAAGCACACACCAAAACACACACACACACACACACACACACACACACACACACACCCCCCCCCCCCCCCCCCCCCCCCCCCCCCCCCCCCCCCCCCCCCCCCCCCCCCCCCCCCCCCCCCCCCCCCCCCCCCCCCCCCCCCCCCCCCCCCCCCCCTTCAAAATGATTGCTGTGGTCACTCCATCAATGGTGGTCTGGATCCTCTCTGTGTAGTTTGCATGTTCTCTTGTTTGTGTGAAACTCTTTTTTTTTTATAGTTTATAGAAATACAAGATAGGTGACATCAACAAACATCTTTTTTTTCTCAGCCATTTTCTCTCCTGAAAATCAGAGAACCTCTCTTCTTTTTTTACATGTTATAATTTAACAAACAAACCTGTCAGCGATAACACTGAAAAACTTTTTTTTTCTTAATAGGGTAAATTAAATCTAAAGAGTCTTACAACTTTTTGTAAAAAGAATTTTTCATACAGTAGACTAAGAATTATGTATATTTAGTGCCAAGACACAATAAAAAAAGGTTAAAGTAACAAAGAAAGTGTATAAATGTGTTACCTGAACAAATTAATTGTCTGGATACGTCGAATATCTCGATTTATTCCGTCTCTTACTGTGGCTAAGCTGTAAAACCTGCCATGATTCACTGAGAAAGAAAGCAAATCAAAGGAAATTCGTCCTTGTGCCCTTGAGCTTTGAATCCAGCTGGACAACAACATCTCATGCTGTTCATAATTCGACATATTCAATTCTGCTGAACAGCCCTCAGGTCATTGTTGTTCTGGGTTCCAGCGTTTCGAGCCTCTATAAGGCGACTCAGCTGATCCCACAGGTTTTCAATGGGATTCAGGTCTGGAGAAAGTGCAGGCCATTCCAATTGAGGTACACCAGTCTCCAACAGCCGGTCCCTGATCCTGTGACCTCGATGAGCTGGAGCATTGTCGTCCATCAAGATGAAATCAGGCCTGTGTGTGACGTTATTCAGGTCGTATGGGTGTGTCACTGTACCATTCACAAAGTGTAGGGCAGTCTGGTATCAACTGGACACATCTTCCCACACTAACCCCACTGCTAACAAAAGCTTGTCTGGAGACAACAGTGGCTGATGCATAGCACGCAGAACATGCTGATGTAAACGAATGGTCTGATGCAACACTCGCGTTGTCTCTCACCTCCCTTAAACATGTCTGGATTTGAGTGGCATCCAGTTTCTACAAGATGGGTATATTTAGTGTTTAGACACAATAACAAAAGGATGAAAAAATAAAAGGAAGTAGAAGTATATGTTATCGGAACAGGTTAATTGTCTGGTTATGTCGGTAATGCAGATTCCCTCCCTTTTTTAGCTATAAAACCCAGCAAAGTTTCAGTGAGAAAGAAAGCAAATCACTTCATCATCCACAATGAGGACTATGAAGCAAGTGTTCAGGATTGTAGTGTTGCTGTGGTCTATAACGTCCATTGTGGGGAAAAGTGAGTAAAAGGTTTTAATTCAGTTAAAGTTTAGACTCCAGATGATATTTTATTTTTAACTTGGTTAAGTGAACACTGTCAGCTACACATCCACTATTTAATGACACCATGAGGATGCTAAATAGACTTATTATGGTTATTGTATTTAAAATGATCTGTCACTACAGTTTAATTTTAATTTAGATATTTCATCATGCTGGAAGTGTAATGCTTGATGTCTGATGTATTAATAACAAAATAAAAACAGCTGTCAACCTTTGTTATTATAACTATGAACAGAATTCCATTCATCCATCCATCCGCTTTTTCCTCTACTAGGGTTGCTAGGGGGTTCCCCATGCCCAACGTTTTGGGCGCTGGGCAGATACACCCAGGACAGTCAATCTATCACTAAGAATTCAATTGACTTGATCCATGTTTTTGGACTGTGGGAGGAAACCGGAGAACCCGGAGGAAACCCACGCAGACACGGGGAGAACATGGAAACTCAACCCAGATTGGGATTTAAACCGGGAATCCCTAGTGCTGAGAGGAGAACATGCAAACCACTAAGCCACCGTGCCGCCCGGGCCCAGTTCAACCTTCTGCAAATAAACAGGATTTTAATAAAAAGGCAGTTTTAAGTTGACGGCGTGTAATAATTACGAAGAAAGGAAACCCACGCAAATGCGGGGAGAACATGGAAACTCCCCAGCGCTGAGAGGCGAACATGCTAACCACAAAGCCACCGTGGCGCCAGAACAGATCTCCAATTTGTTCCAATTTATGAAACATTTATCTTCTTTAACGTCGAAAGTGATATTGTCTAAAATCTCTGACGTTTGAGTGAAGTGAGTATCGTGCCGTTCAGGTGACTTTATTACAGTAAATGATCTACAATAAAAATCGTTGATGTGACTCAGTGCCCTACCTTGCCTCAACTTGAAATTCCAGATCATATCTTATATTTTACTTTAAGTATCTTTAGAACGTGGTTAGTACATTCACCTCTCAGCACTGTGGCAAAGTAATTACCACAGGTTATCCTAGTACGAGAGTAGAAGGGTGAGTAACACGAACCAACACAAAGGGGAAGACTGAAAGGAAGATTACTATGAGGAGAAAACGGAAAAGCCAATTGAGAAAAACGGAAACGTAACAGAAGTTGGAACTCAGGTGATAGGGGGCGGGCCTGAGTCTGCGAAGGGCAATCCCCAGGATTGCCCACAGAGGGCACCGATGTTACACACACGCACAATTTGATATGTTTAAAAAAAACTATACAAATATGGCACTGTGCGGATAAAACTGAAAAACTGTTTTTAACTTAATTATGTTTAATTAATGTGAATTGCATCTATGGGCAACTAATGTTTAAAAATTTGTTTTCGTTATGAAATTGTAGTAGGTGGTATTTGTGTCCGTTTAGTCCTGGTTCAGACTCCGAATCGTCATTGAGAAGAAACTTCCTCATCCTCTCTGTGTTCTACACAGAGAACAAACAGGTCACATAAGTCAAATCAGAAAGCAACCCTGGTATAAAACACTGCTGTATTACGCAGCCTTTTGTTTATTTCTGCATTGTGTGATGTACACATTGTGATGTAGTTTATGAACTAGATGACTACAATATTTTAGAACATTTTTTTAGTTTTAATACTGGCACAAGCGCAGAATATGATGCCCTGAATAACATTCATTTATTCATTCATTTATTATCTTCAGCTTATCCTCTATTAGGGTCGCGGTGGGGTTCCTCATGCCCATCCAGGGGAGAACGTCTCGGGTGCTGGGCAGATAGACCCAGGACAGGGCGCCAATCCATCGCTGGGCACACACTCACTCACACAGACACACTCTAAACGGGGCAATTTGGAGAATTCAATTAACTTGATCCATGTTTTTGGACTGTGGGAGGAAACCGGAGAACCCGGAGGAAACCCACGCAGACACGGCGAGAACATGGAAACTCCACCCAGATGGGGATTCGAACCGGGAATCCCTAGCTCTGAGAGGCGAACGTGCTAACCACTAAGCCACCGTGCCGCCCCCCTGAATAACATATTTTTACATATAGTTTAATAAAAACAAAGTTAAATGAATTGGGTACAATTTTTTAAACATGTAAAGATATTTTGTGACCTATACCTCTTGCAGGCTTTGTATTTATCCCAAATGAATACTTGATCTAGCCAACTTTAGCCTCAATAACAGCTTAACTTTTTTTTTTTTTAACCCACCCTCCCCCTGAATTTGTATTTTTTAATCCTCTACTAGGGTCATGAGGGGGGGGTCCCATGCCCATCCAGGGTGTTTCAGGCGCTGGGCAAATACACCCAGGACCGGACACTCACTCACTCACTCACACACACACATTTATGGGGCAAATTAGCATTTATTTAATCTTGAATCCATGTTTTTGGACTGTGGAAGGAAACCCACACGGACACGGACAAAGCTGGATCCCCAGCGCTGAGAGACAAACATGCTTACTACTAAGCCATGTTATATTTATAGGATATAAATGTTAAGTTGTATCACTAATTAACTGATTTGCTTACTCTGCAGCCACCAGCATCACCTGCATCATCAGTGAAGATTGTGTGCTTCCCTGCACTTCTGAGTACTATGACACCATACACTGGTACAATGGAGAAAAGTCTGTGCATTCATACTATGAGAAAAAAGATCAACTGGATCACCAACATGCAGACTACAAAGGAAGAACCTCTTTGTTCTCTGAGCAGATCCCAAGTGGAAATGTATCTCTGCTCCTAAACCAAGTCAGAGTTAATGATAAAGGAACATACAAGTGCTACACAGCCAACCAGAATAAAACCAATGAGACCTTCATCACTCTAAATGTGAGAGGTATGAAGTGATTACATAAAAATTCTCTCATGAAAAGCTTTGTACTGATGATTTTTGCAGATAATTCATTCATTCATTCACGTTCTCCATGCTCGTTTTGAACGTTTTGGGCGTTGGAAGATTGGTTGGTTGGTTTATACAAGAATCCTAGAATTCAATTTATTACCTTTTTTTACTCAATAATATTTTTACTGTATTCACAGCACTAGGACACACCTTTATCCCACAAACTTGAGATAATACATTTAGAATTAAGTCAGTAAATTAATTTAGTCATTTTAGCATTACTATTAATTTTGTGTGTGTGTGTGTGTGTGTGCAGGTGAAAGCACTAACTCTACTTGGATTGTAACTGGCGCCGTTTTCGGCATCGTTATCATATGCACAATTATTGTAACAGCTATCTGTCTTAAAGGGGTATGTACATTTAATAAGATTTAAATAGTGATACAAGGCTGATATAAAACATGAAAGTTATTTTGATTGTATTTTCTAAAATATTAAAAGTTAAAACTTTTGTTTGTAGTTAAAGATGTTTTTCATGAGAAGTGATGGATATTAAATTTGTTTTGACTCTCTTTACAGGGAATCGTCCGGACTTCCGCATTTTGTTGTTTTTTATGTTGCATAAATGCATAAATACATTAAAAAGATACTTCACACAAAGTTCATATGCATTTTGGAAATGGAAATGTTGAAATGTGTAAAATATAACTTAAGCTGATATTTAAAAACTTTGATTAGATCAGAACTTTAATGGAATCTTGTTTGAACATTATTTCTCTTAGAGTATCTTTTATTCAAGCAAAAATCTCTAAAATCACCAAGTGTCTTTAGAATTAACCACCTGACAAGCGCAGCTTTCTAAATTTAATTTTATGATTATTTTAGTAATTTTATTAAGTACAGAGCAATGCTGAAATCTGTGTTTAAGCATTTTGCAATGAAATGTATTTAAAGTCTGTATTATTGTTTGTGGGCTGTTTAAAGCAGGTTATTCATTGGAAATAAATCTTAATAAAATCTTAATCCTCTACTTGAGTCATGTGGGTCATGTGGGGGGGGGGGTAAGTTCCCCATGACCATCACTCACTCACTCACTCACTCATTCACTCACACAGACACAATCACACAGACACTCTCTCACTCACACTCTTATTTACAAAGAAACATAAATTCCCTCATACAAACACACACTTGTTTACTCACTCACACACGAAATAGGGCAATTTAGAGTATTCAGTTTCCCTTGAACCCATGTTTTCGGACTGTGGGAGGAAAATGGAGAACCCGGAGTAAATCCACACAGACACGGGGAGAACATGGAAACCCCACCCAGATTGGGATTGGAACCTGCGCTGAAAGGCACAACGTTCTAACCACTAGACCACCGTGCCGTCATGATAAATACACTGCCACAGTCGCATACACACTCATTCATTTAATTTGTAATTATAAATCATGTTTGTAAAACTGAACTTTCATACAAAACAAAATTTGTTTTACTGTTTTTTGTAAACATTCATGTGTGTATATATGTTTGTGGTGAAGACGTGATGACGGCAGTAAATGGGTGACAGAGGCAAAAAGGCAGATTAGGTCAACTGAAACACCTGCCACCCCTCAATGTAATTCCCTCTGTAAAGTAAGAATAGTGTTAATGGCAACCAAGAGACAAAACAGGCAGAAATGAAGTTTATTCTCATATTCAATAGTTTTTTTTAAGTCTCTAAACACACACACAGTACAGTTGGCTTATCTCTCTCTAATGTCGAGGCTTCCCGTCTCCTTTTTCACGCCTTTAACTTCACACAGAAGTGGTGGCTGGTGTTTCCATTCACCTGATCTGCCTTCCAGCCCCTGCCTCCCATATACAGGTTTTGCCCAATTAGTCCCTGCTGCCACTGAGCTATACATAAAGTCTATTACTATCTTTTAAATGCCTGTTTTAGTTTATTTGGTGAATGTTATTGTAAGCAAAGTCTCTGATTCACATTGTTTATAGATGATGTTGTGCTGCTTATATGTTTCTAAGACTAATGTCTAAGATTAATGTAAAAAGATGATGTGAATGTATAAATCAACTGACAGTAAACATGAATAAAGCAGCTGATCTGTTTAAAGCTCCTGCAATGTGGACCTCACTTTATAAAGTGGAATAGAGTCATGCTAAACACCAGCACACACGCACACACAAAACAGAAAAAAAAAACATTGTATTGGTGGTTTTAAGAAAATTTGTCCTGGATTGAAAATAAAAATGTTTATTTATTTAATCAGGAGGAAGACCGACAAAAAAACAACAACAAAGAGATCCGACTAACAGGTTCATTTAAAAAGTCTGAATTAAAAGTTGATAAAAAGCAGCTCATATTAAATTTCATGTTTTCAGGCAGTTACATCATAAGCCTTTCAAGTTCCTCATGCCTGTGCATTCTTGTAAGAGTGTGTGTGTGTGTGTGTGTGTGTGTGTGTGTGTGTGTGTGTGTGTGGCAGGACCTGATGAACTGGTAAGGTTGTAAGGATAAGTATGCAGTGTTATAAAGACAGGTTGGCTGTGGTGTCGTTTTTGAGCTTGCCACTGCTGAGACTGTGGATCATGGCGATCATATGTGTGTGTTTGTTCAGCTCGTCCTCTTTCTTCTGCAACTTGGCCTCCAGCTGAGACTTCTGAAGCTCCAATGATGAGATCTGAAAAAAAGAGATATACAAACATGTTAGAGAAGCATTAAATATTCGGCAATCACAATTAATCAGCCAATAATGATGAACTGAACAGTGGCTGTTAGACTGAATAAGTAAAAAATGCGTATTTTATGTCGCATTTTTAATGATGCAACATTTTTTTTTCAGTTCTACTTTAAAGCATAGGTGTCAAACTCAAGGCCCACGGGCCATATACAGTCCGTAATACAATTATAGAATGGGATATGATAATATTATCAGGTGTACTTGGTTCTCTGCCCACTATATTGTATCTGTTAGGGATTTAAAAAATAATAGTAATAATAAATAAATATTTCATTCCTTGAACATAATGATGCTCGGATGCCGGAAAATAAATATAACCATAATTAGGCTTTCCTCCTAAGCACTGCTAATCACATCTACTTCAGTCAGATGAGAACACAGTCACCCTTACACCAGAAAAAGTCTAGCATCTGATAAAAAAACAACTTTGCAGAGGACTATATACGGTCCAAATTTTGCATAATGGAAAAATTTGTTTTTAGTTTTCAGTTTTAGAACCCCCAAAAAACACACATTATTAGATTGATAGATGACTCTCAGCACTGCAGTGTCGATAAATTAGTGGTGTGTTGATATAAGCTGCACTCATACACGTGAGTCAGGAAAAATGGAACCAACAAAATATGTAGAGACAGACGAACTGCAGTCTGTAATTGTTAAATTACGAAGTGCATCATTTAGTCATTTAGCAGACGCTTTTATCCAAAGCAACTTACAAATTAAAGACACTTTTAAGGAAAAACCAGCTACACTGTACAATAATCAAACCTGATCATTACCCAAGCTGGCGTTCTTCCATAGCAAGTGCTTGTGGACGAGATGTGATACATATACGGCACGTGGTCCCAAGAAAATTAATTATTTGAAGTTGTGCCCAATAAAATAAACCGCTATGGCGTAGGAAAAATTATATACACATCCAAAGTGTTAAAACAAGGGCTTTGTTGCAACACAGTGCTGTTGTTTAACTACTCACATCGAAATATTTATATTGCGAATAACTCTGCACAACTCTGGAAGAGTACCTCTAAGGAACCATCTTACCTTGATGCTGGCGTCCTTTCTGGCCTGTTCAGTCTTGGTAAGTTCTTTCCTCAGGATGCTGATGCTCTCTTCCATATCACTGGCTTGCTCATCCCGCCTACTTATATCAGCCTGAAGGACTAAATTTAAGTTTGCAAAGTCATTTCCAGACACTTTTACAAAACCATATATATATATATATATATATGGAAACGCTTTCAATGAATTGCGTATTCATAAAGCATTATAAATACATTTATAAATTTATATTTATATATAATTATACATTTATGAAATGGGTAAGTATTCATAATGCTTTATAACATATAACAGGCTTTTGCTAATGTACATAGATGTTCATAATCATTGTCGGTATGTTTAACACAAACTGATGTAATGCATTAAAATATGACCTTATATCAACTTGTGGTTCTTCAGAATCTCTTTCAAAAAGGTAATTAATGACAATTTATTTTATGCCTGTAAATCAATCATTCAACATAAACATTATAAGGCTTCATGTCGCTGGTTTCTAAAAACATATAAAATATATCATTTATAATGCATTATGCCACTTTGTGTTATAAAGTCTTATGGCATGTTCTTATAACACATTATGAGTGTGGTTATGTACATCTATGGACATTAACAAAGGCTCATGACAAGTATTATAAAGCATTATGAATATGTGTGTGTGTGTGTGTGCACTTTTTTAGAGACCAGCAACATGAAGTATGTATATATATATATATATATATATATATATATATATATATATATATATATATATATATATATATATATATATATATATATATATATATATACACATACACACACATATACATAGAGATAGAGTTACCAGATATAGTGTCATGCTTTTCCTGAATGACTTTCTCCATGGCTAAGATCTTCTCTTCGTTCTGTTGCAGCTCTGAAGAGAGTCTAAAGAAATTGACCTGATTACAATCTGCATTGATCAAGGACAAAAACACACACACTGGAATGTCCTGCTCTCATACCTGAACAGCGCAGATTTAACTGGACTACGTACTAGATGTTAAAGCAAAATCAGTCCTGTCCAATTTCCTTTACCTGATTTAGCTTATTAGACTCCCTTTATTCTCCCTGTGTCCACGTGGGTGTCCTTCGGGTTCTCCAGTTTCCTCCCACAGTCAAAAAACATGGACCAAGGTCAATTGAATTCTTCAAATTGCCCCAAACGGAGTGTGTTTGTGTGAGTGAGTGTGTGCCCAGCGATAGATTGGCGCCCTGTCCTGGGTGTATCAGCCCAGCGCCCGAAACGTTCTCCCCCCATATATATATATATATATATATATATATATATATATATATATATATATATATATGTATATGTGACTGTAAGAGAAAGTTATATCATATATAATAAGGTATCAATAAGATGACAAAATTCACATTTTACTGGACTATGACTTAATAAGGTAAACCACAAGTATACAAAAGCATATTTTGTGGTTCACTGCTCATTGTTTTGTGTCACCGCTGTTGATGTTTCCTGCAAAGGAAGCTGTGTTTGCAGATCTTCTCATTAGTGATGTTTTCTCCCTCACTACATATTCCATAATCTCATCACTGAACTGGTAAATGTCACAATGCATAAACACAAACACACTGAATTCCCCTGCATCAATTTTGCAACGCAGAAACAGAACAGAAGTGGATGGTCGTTTCTGTAACCTCGTGCATTTATGTCTCTTTTAAAAAGTATACCACTCATTAGCAACCCCCTCCCCACCCCCATCTCATGAGTGATCACTGACCTCTCCTGCTGCAGTTTAAGTCCATCATTGGTTTTCCTCAAACTTTCAGCCTGCTGAGAAAGAGAACCATGTGCAGCCTGGAGCTCCTTCAGCATGCCTTCACTCTTGTTAAACCTACAGACATGCATATTAGAACCGGGGTTTCGAAAGATGTAACCCTTTAAAGGTTCCATCACACAGTCTTTCACTTTATTACATAGAAATAGAAGAGTTAATGGTCACGTGTTAAATACTGTATTATAATACTGCAATACCGCTCGTGGCTTAGTGGTTAGCACAGTACTGGGGATCCAGGTTCAAATCCCAATCTGGGTGGAGTTTCAATGTTGTCCCCGTGTCCACGTAAGTTTCTCCGGTTTCCTCCCACAGTCCAAAAAACATGGTAAATAGAATGCTTAAAATTGCCCCATATGGTGTAAGTAAGTGTGTGCCCAGTGTTAGATTGGCACCCTGTCCTGGGTGTATCTGCCCAGCACCTGAAACCTTTTCCTCTTGATTGGCATGGGGAACCCCCTCGCAACCCTAGTAGAGGATTAAGCCAAAGATAATGAAGGTATAAATGAATGAATATTGCAATACATGTAAACTACATTTAAAACAAGCAAAACATAAAAATAAACTTTTTTAAAAACCACCCCTACATCGTGTTAAATGGGCAATTTATCCATAGAATTTTTTTATTAATTACCACTAGTTAGTTAATTAAATTTTTTTTTTTAATGATTCATGTGTTGACGATAAATAGTTGTGCAAAGTTTCAGTTTAATCAGATAACCAGAAGTGGGTGAAATAAAGCTAAAAATCTAATATGGGAGGGGTGTAAAAATCCATCCATTCATTATCTTCCGCTTCAACCCATATTAGGGTCATGGGGGGGTTCCCCATGCCCATCCAGGGGAGAACGTTTCGGGCGCTGGGCAGATACACCCAGGACAGGGCGCCAACCTATCAATGAGCACACACTCACTCTCACTCACACACACACACACACACACACAAACACACACACTCTATATGGGGAAATTTGGAGAACTCAATTGACTTGATCCATGTTTTTGGACTGTGGGAGGAAACCGGAGAACCCGGAGGAACACGCGGACACGGGGAGAACATGGAAACTCCACCCAGATGGGGATTCGAACTGGGAATGGGGGGGGGGGGGGGTTAAATAAATAATTATAATAAAAAAGAGATGACAATGAGCAGCAAGTGGCAAATTGTTCATTAATTTCAGTCTTGGTAGATACAATTGTGACATAAGCACATTCTTTCAATAAGATGAAGCCATTCGTTGCAGAGTTTCCAACACCTGCACCGGACATTGAACCCAAATCATGACTGACTGGAGATTTCACACTGGACCTTGAGCAGTTTGATTCTGTTCCACGGCTCGACTCCCAGTTCGAATCTCAATCTGGTTGAAGTCTCCATGTTCTCCCCGTGTCCGCGTGGGTTTCCTCTGGGTTCTACGGTTTCCTCCCACAGTCCAAAAACACGGATCAAGGTAAATTGAATGCTCCAAATTGCCCCATATAGCTGTAGAGTGTGTTTGTGTGAGTGAATGTGTGTCCAGTGATAGATTGGCTCCCTGTCCTGGGGCCCAGCGCCCGAAACGTTCTCCCCTGGACAGGCATGGGGAACCCCCCCGCGACCCTAATAGAGGATATATAAAGCAGAAGATAATGGAGGGATGAATATAAATCAACTTCCATGATATTTTACTTTTCTGGAAAGGGTCTGTAATATCCTCCTACAGTATGTAAGGAAACTGATATTTGGGACCATGACGATATGTATAGGCATTGCAAATTTTACAATCTATTTATAGCAACTAAGCAGGTTTTTAACACAGCGACCTGCTCAGAAGTTGGTTATAGGTACTCTTCAGAGTCTGGTGTTCGTCCGACACGGCCTGTAGTCGGCTGTTGTGCAGAAGCAACTGCTGGCTGTCGGTCTTCAGTCTCTCCAACTCCACCATCTGCTCGTTCAGCCCCATCTGCAGATCCTCCTTTTTCCTTTCAGTCTCCTTCAGCAAAGATGCCAGCTTCCTTGCCTTGATTTGCAGACAGGAGATAATTAACATGGTGCAAGTGCCTTTTTAGTAAACGTAAAGGAAAAATGCAAATTACACTAAATGACATGTGTGGTCAGACTTTGTTCTGCATACCATGCAAAAAAACCTCACCATGAGAAGAGTGAATGTGTGAATAAAACCTATATGTGTCCAACCTCAGCCTCGGCTTGAGCTCTCTGACAGCGGTACTGAGCAATGAGCCGGTCCGCCTGACACAGAGCCAGCGCTTTCGCCTCTAATAAGTCCTGCAGACGGCCTTCCTTAGACTGCAAATATAAATACAAACATCATAGTGTATAATTAGACACAATCATGCTTCCTAAGAAGCCCATCTAAAAATATTTAGGCTGACATACCGCAAGGGCAGAAATCTTCTGTTCGTACACGTCAATGATCTCAGACATGTGCACATCCTTCATTTGCTCTTGTAACTAAGACATAAATAATAATAATAATAATAATAATAATAATAATAATAATAATAATATGTTCCATTTAAATGACATTTTACATACCCGTAAAAAATCAAAAATTATAGGGAAAAAATAAATAAATAAATAAATTAATATATATATATATATATATATACACAGAGGCGGCACGGTGGCTTAGAGGTTAGCATGTTCTCCTCTCAGCACTAGGGATTCCCGGTTCGAATCCCTATCTGGGTGGAGTTTCCATGTTCTCCCCGTGTCTGCGTGGGTTTCCTCCGGGTTCTCCAGTTTCCTCCCACATTCCAAAAACATGGATCAAGTCAATTGAATTCCCCAAATTGCCCCATATAGAGTGTGTCTGTGTGAGTGAGTGTGCCCAGCGATGGATTGGCGTCCTGTGCTGGGTGTATCTGCCCAGCGCCCGAGACGTTCTTCCCTGGATGGGCATGGGGAACCCCACCGCGACCCTAATAGAGGATAAAGCAGGAGATAATGAATAAATGATATATATACTTTGTATATATATATATATATATATATATATATATATATATATATATATATATATATATATATATATATATATATATAAGCTACATTACCACATGCATGTACAC
Source organism: Corydoras maculifer (assembly GCA_019802435.1). Classification (NCBI taxonomy): domain Eukaryota; kingdom Metazoa; phylum Chordata; class Actinopteri; order Siluriformes; family Callichthyidae; genus Corydoras; species Corydoras maculifer. Next base: position 755,713 of record JAFMOD010001154.1, read on the forward strand.
TAATATAATCATTTTAAACAATATAATAATGAAGAAAGTACTACAAAAACTACTAAAGCGTATCAACATTAATTTTTAGAGCTTTATTCATTCATTATCTTCCGCTTTATCAGGGGAGAACGTTTTGGGCAGATACACCCAGGACAGGGCGCCAGTCTATTGCTGGGCACACACTCACCCACACAGATATACACACTCTATATGTGGGGCAATTTGGAGATTTAAATTATTCGTTTTTTTAACGTGGGATGAAACCAGAGTACAAATTAATTTGTGATTAAAATGAGAGTGTGATTGCAGCTTAGCTGCAGGAGACACAGTGCATATGTACATCAAAGCAATGCTCGGTTATAATTTAAATAAATACATAAATAAATAAGTGGGTGTGAAACCTTTAATACAGGAATCTTCTTTTCCATTGGACAGGTCATCGAGATCTAACAGGGTTAATCGTTTTTTTAGGCTTTTATATTGAAACCTATTTACACACATCATTACTATTACTACTAACTACTATTACTATTCTCCAATCAGCTTAGAAAAAATGGGCATTTTTACAGAAATTGCTCTTTTATTAAACACATTCTGGAAAATAGCATGGAGAAAACTTGGTTTTAGTGTACACCCAACCGACCAAACACGACGGAAGTGCAATGGCTACTTGGCAAATCAGGCAAATGCATTTTGAGTTTGACATTGCAAAAAAATAATTTTCATCCTCCCCACTCTAAATGAAAGTGGTATTTTAGTTCTTTTGGAGCGAAGTCCTTCACTCATCTTTTCAGTCAAATAAAGTGCAAAAAAACAAACAGAAACTATCTAAATGCAGATGATTCCTGAGGCAATGCTATAGATTCAGGCATGAAGGCGTGGCCACGTTCCGGCTTCGGGAACAGTGGAGACAAACTGCTGACTTGCACAGGGATAGAGATCGCGATTCAGAATGACTCACACTGTGTGTCTGCAAATGTGTGCACATGTGTGTATGAAGGGCGGCAAGGTGCTAGGAATTCCCGCTTCGAATCCAATCTGGTGGAGTTTCCATGTTCTCCCCGTGTCCACGTGGGTTTCCTCCCACAGTCCAAAAACATGGATCAAGGTCAATTTAATTCTCAAAATTGCCCCATATAGAGTGTGTCTGTGTGAGTGAGTTTGTGCCCAGCGACAGATTGGCAACCTGTCCTGGATGTATCTGCCCAGCGCTCGAAACGTTCTCCCCTGAATGGGCATGGGGAACCCCCCCGCGACCCTAATAGAGGATAAAACGGAAGATAATGTATGGATCTATGTGTGCTTCCGAAACTGTGCTGTAAAAAAGCGCTGATACAAGTTTTTGTTTTTTTTTTTTTGTTTTTTTTAAAACCGCTATCACGACCTACCTGACACCCCTGCGCGATCAACTTATTGCGCTAATTATAAACTAATAAACTAATTTGGAAATTGTGGATTGTATTAAAGCAGGGGTGCTTTAATACAATCCACAATTTCCAAATTTGTTTTAATGTTATTACATATATGACAATGTATTTGTAGGTGCACCTGTGCCCCACCTGAATGCCGTTTTGAAGTTTCTCGATAATGCTGTCTATGCTGGAGTGGAAGGGACTAGTGGGAGATGCAACGGACAGAGAGAACATCTTGCTTGTATGGACACCTTCCTCCTGAAAGGCACTGCTTCTGACCGTCAGTTCAGTTTCCCGCAGCCGATACGCATTATTAGCAGCGATACTTTCTCCCAGACTGTAAAAAAAAAATGTTGATATATAAATATGACCTTAAGCTTACAGGTCCTAAAAATGGAAGCAGAGAGCCACATCAAATAAATAACACTATAATATTATGGTATTATGGTATATACATGGTTGTGGCACGGTGGCTTGGTGGTTAGCATGTTCTCCTCTCAGCGCCAGGGACTCCAGGTTCGAATCCCAATCTGGGTGGAGTTTCCGTGTTCTCCCCGTGTCCACATGGGTATCCTCCGGGTTCTCCGGTTTCCTCCCACAGTCCAAAAACATGGATTCGGTTAATTGACTGCTCTAAATTGCCCCATGTGGTGCGTTTCTAATTGTGTGAGTGTGTGCCCAGTGATAGATTGGCGATAGATAGAATCTGACCCCCCCGGCCCCCCCCGTGACCCTAGTATAGGATTTCAGAATATAATGAAAGAATGAATTAAATTATATGTTTGGTTTATTAGTAATACTAATAAACCAAACAGATACAATATATTAAAACAATGATAAAAGTGTATTAATTAACTATTTGTTGATTAAAGCTAAAAAAAAATTATTATGTTCATATAATTAACCTATTAATGTTAAACACTACTACAAAACCAGAAGCAACATCCTGCGTTTCTGAAAACATGCATCATCACTGATGGCACATCTCATTGATTTCACGTTTTTAAAATGCTACTATAATTATTCCTTAACTTTAGTAATGACTAGACCAATGAGAAGCTGCTCGGTCTTTAATACACACATGACAGCTGGGAAATCAGGCAGCGGTGCAGCTTCAAAGAGGATTCGCAAGGCTGCATTCACATGAACTCGCTGGTTTGATGCGAGGGCCAGAGAGAGGGGCATCACCATGCGCTGGTCCTGTATTAATATCACAGTATGAGGAGAACATTAACACATTCCAACACACACACTCTCACACACACACTCTCTCTCTCTCTCTCACGCTCTCCCCGTCTCACACTCACACACTCCCCGTCACACACTCCCTGACTCTCTCTCACACCCCCCCCCCCCCCCCCCCCCCCCCCCCCCCCCCCCCCCCCCCCCCCCCCCCCCCCCCCCCCCCCCCCCCCCCCCCCCCCCCCCCCCCCCCCCCCCCCCCACACACACACACTTTCTCGCTAACACACACACACTTTCTCTCTCTCACACACACAGTCACACGTGTTTCATTCACCTGCAGCATCTGGTAAAAGCATGTCTCCATATCCGCTACGTTCTGCTTCAGCTTGCTCATCAGCTCCAGAGTCTTCAGAACAATTTCAGAGCACATCTGGCTACAACAGCAAACACATACTGCTGAGTAAAGTTAATGTCATTTAACCTTAAACCAATTAGATCTGTCACAACTACAAACCAAGGAACAAACTTGGCATGGACCAAACTTTCGGGTAACATGCTTATCACACACGCAGGACATTTTATAACATCCTATTATTCAGAGTAGTTTCCCGTGCAGCTGTAACAGATTGCCCTCTTGTGGAAAGGTTTCAGAATGCATCTGTGGATTTTCTTTAAGTCCATAAATTCGGAAGAGTAGTCGAGTATGTTGAGTATAATATTCCACGGGTATCAATTTTAAGTTGTGCCGTTAATAACATAAATTTGCCCGATTGATTTTATATAGCGGCACAGTGGCTTAGTGGTTAGCATGTTCTCCTCTCAGCCCTAAGGATTCCTGGTTCGAATCCCAATCTGGGCGGAGTTTCCATGTTCTCCCCATGAACCCCAATTTGAATTCTCCAAATTGCCCCATATAGAGTGTGTCTGTTTGTGTGTCTGGGTGTATCTGCCCAGTGCCCGACACGTTCTCCCCTGGTGGGGCATGGAGAACCCTGCCCTCCCTACTCTGTACTCTAGTAGAGGATAAAGTGGATTTTATACACCTTGGTTAATGGAACAACTTAATTTGCATATAAAGGATCGTATCCCAATACATTTGTCCTAATAAAGCATTAATCCATTGATTATGTAAATTCATAATTTACCCATTAAATGCATTGTAATACACAATACATCATTTTCCGCATGTTATTCAAATAAACTATTTTTTTTATTAAATTTCCTAACTGTTGCACATTTTAAGGTGATGTGGTCATCAACCCATTCTTAGCAAATCTGCTCAATTAAACAACTCGCTGTGTACAGAGGGAATATCTTGCAATAACCCAAAACCTTTAAGACAGTAGACAGTCTGCTGAGAAAAATCCACAGAAATGCACACAGATAAATACACGCCCCAAACAAGTGTAAATCATGTTGCTACAATAATACCCCATAATGACCCACCTAAGTTGAGAGGTTGAACCAGAGCAGATGGGACTGATGAAGTCCTGACTATTGGAGAGCAGCAGCTCCACCAATGATGAACATAGGTCTGGACTCACATGGCGCGCCACTAAGCTCTTTAGTAAGTCTTCTCCACACAGCAGTGATGAAGTTAAGGTCCTTCACACTCAATATCTCGAAGCCAATAATAAGTGTATTTGAACCTCAAGGCAGAAAAAGACATTATATTAAAAGTTTAGCTGTAATTGAAGGATATCTAGTAGAAGGTCCAGGGCATGTCCTGCTTTGGCACAGTGCTTTTTCAGCAGCTCCTCTTCTTCACTAAGGTCTGGAGCCTGCAGTAAAACCTGCAGTGCGGGCAGCAGAAGCTCCAAAAAAGAATGCGCCGAACCAGAAATTGAAGTATTAATCACCTCCTGAATGAGAAACAGCAAAGTGAGTTATCATTCCTCCCCAAGCTTACCTTCACAAATGTTATTAAATTGCCAAAATCCAATGAAATGATTAAACTGTTAAAGAAAACTAAATATACAATAAAAATAATTTACAATAATAAAATATGTAGAATATAAATTAATATGAACAGCGAGACAATTTGCTGAAAAGCAGGTATCCTGTTACTCAGCCATTATTGTTCACGTTTAAAACAAGAGAGATTAGGTCAAGGAAGGCTGGTTTATTGAGCGATTTGTTTTTGTTTTTCGCTGAGAGGCGAACGTGCTAACCACTAAGCAACCGTGCCGCAGAATAATTTATTTTATTTTTTAATTTCTATTAAGTTTTTTCATTTTAAAGCACTTCTCAGGGCAGGATGGCTTAGTGGCTTAGTGGTTCTCCTCTCCACTCCTCTCAGGTTCCAATCCCAATCTGGGTGGAGTTTTCATGTTCTTCCCGTGTCCGCGTGGGTTTCCTCTGGGTTCTTCTGTTTCCTCCCACAGTCCAAAAACATGGATCAAGTAAATTGAATACTCCAAACTGCCCCATATAGAGTGTGTTTGTATGAGGGAGTGTGTGACCAGTGATAGATTGAGGTATCTGCCCAGCTTCCGAAACATGGGGAACCCCTTCCGATAAAGCGCAAGGTAATGAATGGATGGAAGTACTTCTCAAAGTAGATACATTATGTATTAAGATACTAAAATAACAGTTAACTGTTGTTTGGGTTTTATGGCATTTTAGCATATTTAGACTGTTTAATGGCGATACATCGGTCGTTTACATTGTTCTAATTAGGTTATATAAGATGTTTCAGGTTAATGTCTGCCTCCTCCCTCCAACTGTCAGTACCCTCTGCTCGCCTCACCACCATGGGGAGCAGAGCTTTCAGCCACTCTGCCCCGCGGCTCTGGAACTCGCTACCCCATGGACTACGCAACACCACCTCTCTCTCTCTGTTTAAGACTAGTCTAAAAACTCATCTTTTTAAATTAGCTTTTAACTGTTAATTATTACGGATATCATTTTATCTTTGTAATTTATTTAATTTTACTTTCTTTTGCACATGATTAATTTTAAATGTAAAATGTAAATGTTTTTAATATGTATGCTTTGTACAGCGTCCTTGGGTGTTCTGAAAGGCGCTTTCAAATAAAATGTATTATTATTATTATTATTATTATTAATGTGACATAAAAAGTTCATGATTTTCTCCGTGATGTTTCAAATAGGCTTTGCAGACCTTTTTCAGTAGCAGTCAACTAAATCAATAAGCAAGAACCACTTTACAATCTAGATGAAACCATCATTACACACCTCATAAAGTTCAGTAAACAGAGTAAGTGCGAGTAAACAGCACTGCTCTTGTCTTTGAAGAGGTCCTGTCGCCCACTGCAGAAGTGCCAAGCACGGCTCAGTCCCCCTGCCATGGGCAGCGCCCCGGTGGCCAGGCTGCAGACGGGGTGCTGCAGGTCTCAGTACAGTCTCACAGATGAGCCGCCGCAGAGCTGGAACCGAACACAATGATACGAGCAGCTCCAACACCTGCGAATACAAGTATAGACAGAATATTGCAACTTCAGAGAAAATACATCATGGGATTTCTATCTAAAAGGAAAATTAATAAGAGATTTAGAAGAATAATCTTTTAAAATTAATCTCAGTTGATGAGGTATTATATCTCCCAGCTGGTCTGGGAACACGAATCCCTATCTGGGTGGACTTTCCATGTTCTCCCCGTGTCCGCGGGGGTTTCCTCCGGGTTCTCCAGTTTCCTCCCACAGTCCAAAAACATGAATCAAGGTTATTTGAGTTCTCCAAATTGCTCCGTATAGAGTGTGTCTGTGTGAGTGAGTGTGCCCAAAGATGGATTGGCACCCTGTCCTGGGTGTATTTGCCCAGCGCCCGAAACGTTCTCCCCTGGGCATGGGGAACCCCCTAAACGAACCTAGTAGAGAATAAAGTGGAAGATAATGGATGGATGGATGGGTGGTTTGGAAAGACCTCGGGGTTCCCCCAGTTGAGCTGGTAGAGGTGGCAAGAGCGAGGGAGGTCTGGGCCTCTTTCGGGGGGTTACTGCCCCCGCGACCCGAACAATCGGAAGATAATGGATGGATAAATAATATTTCTATCATTTGTAATCTTGCCCAGCGATGGATTGGCGCCCTGTCCTGGGTCTATCTGCCCAGCGCCCGAGACGTTCTCCCCTGGATGGGCATGGGGAACCCCACCGCGACCCTAATAGAGGATAAGCGGGAGATAATGAATGAATGAATGAATGAATTTGGAATCTTTCCATCAAGTGGTTTCAGGTCCATAAAAAACGGTTTCCTTCGATCTTCAGACATGACCGAAGGATTATAGCACCTAGATTGGGTTCTACTAAACATGAGACACGCCAAGAGGTAATATTTCTGCATACGGTGTCTGGGCTCTCCCTTAGAGACAGGGAAGGGACTCTACTCCATAGAATCGAAAGGTGGTTGGTGCATCTGGTGAGGATGCCTCCAGGGCGCCTCCCCAGGGAGGTGTTTCAGGCTGGAAGTCCAGCTGGAAGTAAATCCTGGGGAAGATTATAGTTTTACATATAGCAAAAAGGTTTATTTGTTCTAACTGCTTTTTTGAGGTGTCCTGGAGGTGTCATCAGATCTTAATCCATGGTTCTGCTGAAGCACTGCAGCTACGACGATTACTGAACGGAACCTGGAGTTCTATTGGACTGAAATCCTGCAGGACGCCCTCAATGGACTTATAGTTGTCCAATTGTTAAATACCGATCATCACACAATCTGTACATGACTGTCCTACACTTGATGCATCCTCAAGGAGGATGAGTCCCCCACTGAGTCTTGATCCTCACAAGGTTTCTTTCTTAAAATAACAACATAACAGGGAGTTTCTTCTTGCCACTGTTGCTTCAGTTTGCTCTTTGGGGGTTTAAAGGCTTATAACACCGTAAAGCTGCGTTGTGACGATGTACTATTGTAAAAAGCGTTGTATAAATAAATTACTTGAACTTGAATGAAAAAAATACAGAAGGCATGAGTGTGGTTAGTGAGGAGGAGGAACGCAATTTTGGAAGCGTGACAAAGTGGATGGAAAGAGCAATCAGTCTGTGGTTTTAGCTAGTGGGTTTATCTGCAAATCATGCGAGACGTGCCGAGTTTCATGTTCGTAGCTGAAATATTGACCGAGTTATGCTAATTTAACAATCAGATTTTTCCCATTAAACATGAACTAAGCTAACTTTCAGGAGTGATCACAACGGAACGAAGTGCGCACTCACGATTCACGATGCGATTTTAGAACTGATCTGGTGGCACGGTGGCTTAGTGGTGAGCATATTCACCTCTCAGCACTAGGGATTCCAGGTTTGTTTCCATGTTCTCTCCGTGTCTGCGTGGGTTTCCTCCGGGTTCTCCGGTTTCCTCCCACAGTCCAAAAACATGGATCAAGGTCAATTAAATTCTCCAAATTGCACAATATATTGTGTGTGTGTGTGAGTGAGAAGACGCATCTCTTTAACAAATACCTGTTGTAGAAAAAAAAAGGGGGGGGGGGGGGCAGCATCAAATAACAATCAGGTTTGATGAATTTACAGTATAGTTGGTTTTCTCAATGGCTTCTGACTTGTGGTGTTCTCATTTGTAAGTCGCTTTGGATAAAAGCGTCTGCTAAATGACTAAATGTAAATGTAATGTAATGTAAATGAGTGATGTAAGTGTGTGCCCAGTGATAGATTGGCGTCCTGTCCTGGGTGTATCTGCCCAGCGCCCGAAACGCTCTCCCCTGGATGGGCATGGGGAACCCCCCCGCAACCCTAGTAAAGGATAAGGCAGAAGATAAGGGATGGATGGATCTGGCTGCATTCATCTCTGACTCCAAATTTTGTTTTTGTGGCTTGAAAAATGGCCGAAATGCAAACTAAAAGGGAATTTTGGTTTGGAAAAACAGGAATATCTTGGTATATCGGTTCGACCAATTCCTCAAATGTGTACAAGCACTCGTTTCATCAATTAACCGAACATGGCGAAAATCGTGTCGATAGCTCAAAAATTGCGGGGGAGGAAAGCCGGACAAATGACGGTGGAATAATACCATATAAGGCAATCACACTAAAAATGATGTTACATCATTGCGTGACATCACAATGATCGTACCTTGACGGCAGTATCAGGGTCTTTTCCATGAAGAAGGCCAACCACTTCGCTCAGACAGACTGGAAGGTGTTTATATCTATTTAGAGAAAACAAACATTACACTGCGCAGAAATACAAATCAACAACAGGTTAAAAAAACATGAAACATGCAAAATATATATATATTTTTTAAAACCACCGCTATATCGTGTTAAATGACTTTATCCTAAATTAATTCTGCTTATGAAATAGAAAATTGTAGAAAATGGGCAATATATCCTTAGAAAACAAAATTAAGGGTGGCATGGTGGCTTGGTGGTTAGCATGTTCTCCTCTCAGTGCTGGGGATTCCTGGTTCGAATCCCAATCTGGGTGAAATTTCCATGTCATCCCCGCGTCTGCCTGGGTTTCCTCCAGGTTCTCTGGTTTTCTCCCGCAATCCAAAAAAAAAAACATGGATCAAGTCAATTAAATTCCTCAAATTGCCCCATATAGAGTGTGTGTGTGTGTGCGTGTGTGTGTGTGTGTGTGAGTGAATGTGTGTCCAGTGATAAATTGGCGCCCTATGCTGGGTGTATCTGCCCAGCGCCTGAAACGTTCTCCCCTGGATGGGCATGGGGAACCCTACCCTGACCCTAATATAGGATAAAGCGGAAGATAATGGATGGATAAATATAAACATATAGTATAAATATACAGTACATTTGACAGTTTTCTAAAAACATCTATGCGTCTTTATTCTAAAGCTTTTTTGTGGTGAATTTGGTCTTTAGAACAAAATTTGTCTTAATATTAAACTGAAAGCACATGCAAATGATACGTGTAACATGAATGTTCAGCCAAAATAGTTAACAGCCCCATCAGTTAAGGCTGATCTCAGTCTATCAAGAAGCAGAGATTTAACTGTAATTCATTTAGAATACACAAAATATTATCCATCCATCCATCCATTATCTTCCGCTTTATCCTATATTAGGGTCGCGGGGGGTTCCCCATACCCATCCAGGGAAGACCGTCTAAGATACACCCAGGACAGGGCGCCAATCTATCACTGGGCGCACACTCACACACACACTCTATATGGGGCAATTTGGAGAATTCAATTGACCTTGATCCATGTTTTTGGACTGTGGGAGGAAACCAGAGAACCCAGAGGAAACCCACACGGACACGGGAGGACACATGGAAACTCCACCCAGATTGGGATTCGAACCGGGAATCTCTAGTGCTGAAAGGAGAACATGCAAACCACGTAAAGTCCCACGTAATATTATAACAAGTATTAATTTTTAGGCATGGGGAGATCCCTGTGGCCCTAGTAGAGGATAAAACAGCGGATAATGGATGGATGGCAAAAAAAATTATTAATTACCACTAATTAGTTAATTCATTGGTAATTATTTTAATTAAGTGTTGTCATAGACGATGAACAATTGTGCAAAATTTTAGCTTAATTGGATAACGGGAAGTGGGTAAAATAGTATTTACAAACTTTTTACCATACACACAGATAAACAGATGAAGCTATTATAGGGGGGGGTAATAAACACACTACTTTGTAAGGTAATCCGCAATCTTGGCGTTTTTGAGAAGATCCACCAGCAAGTCGACGGCGTAATTTCTTGTGAGCGTGCCGTCCCCATTGACTGTAATGTTGAAGATGAGCTGGAAGGTCTGGTGGATGTTTTTTGCGTTAAATAGCTGAAAAAAACCACGAGGAAAACAAAAAGTTAGAACTTGAGACTGACGTCAAGTCTTATTAGCACAGCGAAAAAATCAACAATCAAAAATGTATCAAACCTTTTGACCGACTTCTTCATTGAGGGTTAGACTGGAGAGAATCGAGAGAGAAAAGACCACCACAGTCAGACAGTTGTGACCCAAAAAATTGATTAAGGCTCTGTAAAAAGCCTTCACGTTGCCCTGGAGAAGCAAAAAAACAAAAAGATTCAAGCTTTTGCACACAGCATGTAATCACTACTGCAAGTAAAGTAAAGACAAGTAAAGACAAATCAGGGTTTGAGGTACTGTGTCAATCAAACTCTGATTATTACTTAAACACTGTGTTTTATTTGCTCTAACTGTTTGTTTCTTTTGAGGTGTTGCTAAATTCCTGGAGGTGTCATCAGCTCTTCATCCATGGTTCTGCTGAAGCACTGCAGCTACGACGATTACTGGATGGAACCTGGAGTTCTATTGGACTGACAGTCCTGCAGGACGCACTTAATGGACTTATATAGTTTTCAATTGTTAAATACGGGTCACATGATCATCACACAATCTGTACATGACTGTCCTACACTGTTGATGCTGCCGAGTCCCAACTGAGCCTTGCTCCTCTCAAGACTACGACAATGACTGGATGGAACCTGGAGTTCTATTGGACTGCCAGTCCGGCAGGACGCCCTCAATGGACTTATAGTTTTCAATTGTTAAATACAGATCACCTGATCAGCACACAATCTGTACATGACTGTCCTACACTGTTGATGCTGTCCAGCCGCTCAAGGAGGAGGAGTCCCCCACTGAGTCTTGGTCCTCACAAGGTTTCTTCAACATAACAGGGAGTTTTTTCTTGCCACTGTCGCTTCAGCTTGCTCTTTGGGGGTTTAAAGGCTTTTCATTCTGTAAAGCTGCTTTGTGACGATGTACTGTTGTAAAAAGCGCTATATAAATAAATAACTTGAACTTCAACTTAATTATAAATGTACTTAATTATAAATGTTAAAAGTAGGCAGATCAGAACAGTCACGTATTTGTTTAGGAAGAGCGTTCCAAAGTGAGGGGGTAGCAACAGAAAAGGCTCCATCATCCCATAGAGGTGCTTAGTTCTAATGCTGGCGGATAGAAGAGTCGCATCAGAAGAACGAAGGCTAAGTGTGGGTATGACAACAAAAATTAATGTGCATAACCTGCCCTACAATGTTGATGCTGCCTGGCCACTCAAGGAGGATGAGTCCCCCACTGAGTCTTGGTCCTCACAAGGTTTCTTCCTTAAAATAACAACATAACAGGGAGTTTTTTCTTGCCACTGTCGCTTCAGTTTGCTCTTTGGGGTTTTAAAGGCTTATAACACTGTAAAGCTAATTTGTGACAATGTGCTGTTGTAAAAAGTGCTCTATAATAATAATAATAATAATAAATTACTTGAACTTGAACTTTTTTTATTCATTATAATTAAAGAAACTAAATTCTAACCACTTTTGATTATATTTAATATTGACCATCATATCATTGATATACCAGTGTATATTCATTTCAATAAATGGGATATATTACAGGGGGGCACGGTGGCTTAGTGGTTAACATGTTCTCCTCTTAGCGCTAGGGATTCCCGGTTCGAATCCCAATCTGGGTGGAGTTTCCATGTTCTCCCCGTGTCTGCGTGGGTTTCCTCCAGGTTCTCCTGTTTCCTCCCACAGTCCAGAAACATGGATTAAGGTCAATTGAATTCTCCAAATTGCCCCATAAAGAGTGTGTTTGTGTGTGTGTCCAGCAATGAGTGTGTGCCCAGCGATGGATTGGCGCCCTGTCCTGGATGTATCTGCCCAGCGCCTGAGACGTTCTTCCCTGGATGGGCATGGGGAACCCCCCCACGACCCTAATAGAGGATTAAGCAAAAAAATAATGGATGGATGGATGGATGGATGGATGGGATATATTAAAGCATAAATGTACAAGGCCATGCATTATTGTAAATAAACCCCGGGAATGAGATGTTATTAGGCACGATGTGTAGCTGAGAACAGTTAGAAAATTAATTGTTAGGCAATATAAATCACTTTTTTTTTTTTTTTTATAATCGGTGTGGTCTTTGTTGGTCGACCACTTTTGGGCAGATAAAAAATAGTCATAACCTAATCCTTAAATAGTTTACTATACTTTTGCATCTTAAAAATGAACATTGGATTATTACAAAAATAAATAACAGAAGAACTTGTTTGTAACCCTAACCCTAGAAATTTGCTGTTTTAGGCCCAATTTTTGCAGAATTATGGACAATTATAGACAGTTGACAAACTTTTAAACCCAACAGTATTAATGTCTGACCACCATCTATGCAAGAATAGTAAAGATTATAAGTTTTTTTCTCCGTTGCCATTAATGAATTTAACCTGGACTTTAAAAGTTTGAGCGTAATAGTAAATCCTCTTTAACTAAAAAAACTAAAGTTTTAAACATTGATAAACACAAATCTGAAATTTTCGTTAACGAATATTTTTTATTATCACTCTAAGTTGACAATCCAAGTGGATATGTCCACCAGATGAAGATTCAAAAATAACAATGGAACTCAGGTAGGCCTCTTACCTGAGATTTAATCTGAGCCTGCACCAAATGATTGTGTCGACATAGGTTAGCCATCAGCCCTAAACAAGGCTTACTGACACCATCATTGCTGGATTGTCTGTAAGCAAAAAGGCAGACAGTGTCGAGTGGTTTAACTGTCAAACAAAACCTAAAAAAAAAAAAAAAATCTAATACTGAGAAGCGCTGCACTGTGGTTTGGCTCAATAACCCACACGAACAGCACAAGCTAAATAAACAGGAAATTTAGTTTGAAAATACATATCTAAGGCAAAATGATAAGAAGAAGCTGAGACAAATGAACTTCTTTAATGGACAGCTGAGAAAAGAGAGAAAAAAAAAAAAAAAAAAAAACACATACATACATACATATACATATACATATACATATATATATATATATATATATATATATACTCATACATACATACATACACACACACTGCACATATTGCACTGGACATCAAGCAGCTGATTTCTCTACAGTATTTTTAGAATTTTTTATGTCATTTATTTATCTTTTCGTGAGTATTATGAGCTAGAATGTTCAATTATGTAAAAATAAGTACTTGAAATCATTTCAATTGTGTGTCCTAAATCTATAATCTATGAAAGTTGAACATTTTGAATGAAATTATGCAAATTAAGCTACTTTTCAATTATATTAATTTTTTTGGGAAATCTATACATCTATAATACAATTATGCAGTACATCTGTTTTTCTTTGTTAGTCCCCTGTTGCTTCTCTGTTCTCTTTTGGTTAGGGCGATCACAGAACAGGTATCATGTGGTGGTTTATTGTCACCACCGCAGGTATGGTGAGGGTGTTTTAGTGTAGTTTCATTTAAACACCTCAGTGACACTACTGGAATGAAAATTGTACCAGCTCTGTGGTGTTACTATTAGGGTTCTGATCATTACAGAACAGAGTAAAGGGGATGTACACAGTATGTACTGTAGAACACAAACAGATGGACTAGTGTACAGTCTGAAATTGTAGAACTACAAAGTTCAAGTTCAAAGTTCACTGTTAGTCGATCCATCCATTATCTTCCGCATTATCCTCTGTTAGGGTTGCGGGGGGGTTCCCCATGCCCATCCAGGAGCCATTCGGGCGCTGGGCAGATACACCAAGGACTATCGCTGGGCACACACTCACTCAAACAGACACACACAAACACACTCTATATGGGGCAATTGACCTTGATCCATGTTTTTGGACTGTGGGAGGAAACCGGAGAACCGGAGAACCCTGAGGAAACCCATGCGGACACAGGGAGAACATGGAAACAGATGGGGATTCGAAACGTAAATCCCTAGCGCTGAGAGATGAACGTGCTAACCACTAAGCCACCATGCCGCCCCGTTCACTGTTAGTAAAATTGATAAAATAGACATTATGTGAAGCAAAAAGGAGAGAGGGAGGGAGGGAGAGAGAGAGGGGGGGAGGAGAGAGATCTCTCTGTCTAACACTATCTCTCTACAGACAGAGGAGTAGTTTAGCAATGAGATACAACAGCATTGAGTATCACAGTTGTTGACATTTGTGGGTGCACAGCCTCGATAAAAGAACCTGATTAGATTTTTTTTCCCATCTCCGAATTAAAGGCCAGCTTCATTACTCATAAACACCTACAGAGTAAAGATTTATTACTTACATGTTAATCATGAGAAAGTTGATGAGGTCATCGAGGTGGGATGCACAGTGCAGACTTTTTACATTGTACGTCAGTCGTTGCAAAACCAGAAGACACTGCAAAATAAAGCCAGGTACTTGTTAACTAATTACAAACATGTGGCTTTCTGCACACACAACACAGCATAACACCAACGGTACAGTCATTTTATTTATTGTCGTGTGCACAGATATATTATATATATTTCATGCTATCAAATCTTTAGAATGACATTTTGAGCTGGTTACTGTCAAAATCAGTTTATAGAAATTTTGTGGTTTTGGGTTTTGTATTAAATTCGGAATTTATTTTTGCCATATTTCTGTTTCTAGTAAAAAAATAAAAAAAGACTGGATTCACAAGGACAAGAATGACAGAACCTAGGAAAAAAAATACCAAATGTTATACGTAGCTGTGCACATTTTAACACGGCATTTCAGATTCCATGCAAAAAATTCCCCATATAGAGTGTGTATGTGTGTCTGTATGAGTGACTGTGTGTCCAGTGATATATTGGCGTCCTGTCCTGGGTGTTTCTGCCCAGAGCCCAAACGTTCTCCCCTGGATGGACATGAAGAACCCCCCGCGACCCGAATACAGGATAAAGAAGAAGATAATGGATGGATGGATGGATATATATATATATATATATATATATATATATATATATATATATATATATATATATATATATATATATATGTATGTATGTAGGGCGGCACGGTGGCTTAGTGATTAGCACGTTCGCCTCTCAGCGCTAGGGATTCCCGGTTCGAATCCCCATCTGGGTGGAGTTTCCATGTTCTCCCCGTGTCTGCGTGGGTTTCCTCCGGGTTCTCCGGTTTCCTCCCACAGTCCAAAAACATGGATCAAGTTAATTGAATTCTCAAAAAAATTGCTCCGTTTAGAGCGTGTCTGTGTGTGTGCCCAGCGATGGATTGGCGCCCTGTCCTGGGTGTATCTGCCCAGCGCCCGAGACGTTCTCCCCTGGATGGGCATGGGGAACCCCACCGCGACCCTAATAGAGGATAAGCGGGAGATAATGAATGAATGAAAGGATGTATGTATGTATATATACAGTATATATACACATATACACACACACACACACACACACATATATATATATATATATACACTGTATATATACTGTATATATATATACTGTATATATACATACATATATATTAAATATATAAACTTGTGAATATTACCTGTAGCACAATCACATCTTCAGGAGTTGCTCTGTTAAATTGTACAATAGCAGCTAGTGTGCTTATAATATTATAACTACTTTGAAGTGACTCTTTACTTTCATCATCAGATGCTGAAAGACAAAAAAAAATTTAATACATGTGTCTTAAATATCATGACAAAGAAAAACAACTCGCACAACAAAATAATCCAAGGGAGTTTTTGCTTTTATTTAAATTAGTTCACTTGGTTACTGCTTGACCTCCCCAGGACCATTTCGTGGGTACCAACCACACTAAGGTTTGTAATCCTTATCAAGATTTTGTATTATTTCCAGGTTACACATAATACAGTCACAAGTCTATGCATTTTAATATCATTATTTTAGCAATCTGTATGTTTTTGGTATGTAGGAGGGAACTGAAATACCCAGTGTGACCCCCCCACACACACACACACACAGAGACACACACTCACACAAAAATGCAGTGTCCACACAAAAAAAAAGAGAACCATAATTATCTGAGAATTAAACCCTGAACTTTGTTGCTGTAAGAAAGAAGAGCTAACCACTGTGCAACCGCATTCACAAGCAACCTCCCAGAAACAGCTATTTTAGAGATTTTCTTACACAGGTACCTAGTGAATACATTTTAGTCATTATTTTATAATTTACATTTTTTTTCATTTGCATGACACTTTTAACATGAATAAATAAAAAAAGAGGTGTTGTTACGCGTAGTAAAGTACAGTTACACCTGATTCTCATGATTTATTTACAATAATAAACAACCTCGAGTGCCTTATTGCTTTTATAAAACTGTCACTAACACAATATAATAATAAAACAAGGTTTGATTCATAACTGCATTAATTAAAAGCAAAAACATTATCTAGAAAGGTGCATTTCCTAACGACAATGCGAGTGTGATTGCAGTGTGGCTGTAGGAAACACAGTGCATACGTACATCAAAGCAAGGTAAAAAAAACAAAGTGGGCGTGCCCGGGTATTAGGGTGTCTCTCGATTACTCTGCGATTTCACAAGGCTGGTATGACTGCAGCCATCTCCGACTCCAGCGAATTTCGTCTTTGTAGCTCAAAAATTGTCTGAGTTGCAGAAGTATATATATATTACCGTAATGCAAAGTAAATGGGGAATTTTTGCTCGGAAAAAACAGGAATATGCCTGGCATGGCCTCACGCCATGTCTTGGGAATATAGAGACACGGGGGAGAGCAGAGGTTGCTCGCACAGATTTACAGTGTGTATGAATGTGTGTGTGTTTAAGTGCTTCCGATGATGTGCTTTAAAAAAAATGCTGATAATAGCAGCTTATTTTTAATACCCTTTTTACCTCCTGTGGAGTGATCCATGGTGTTATAGAAACATGTGTATTGGACATGGCTGTTCTATAGTGAATGAGGTCTAACCTAATTTCAATGCACTTTTAATTTGACCAGGTAAATCAAAGAATACTAGGACGCCACCCTTTATCAAATTTTTGCTCTAAGAGTAACATCCATCCATTATCTTCCGCTTTATCCTCTATTAGGGTCGCGGGGGGGTTCCCCATGCCCATCCAGGGGAGAATGTTTCGGGCGCTGGGCAGATACACCAAGGACAGGGCGCCAATCTATCGCTGGGCACACATTCACTCACACAGACACACTCTATATGGGGCAATTTGGAGAACTCAATTGACATGATCCATGTTTTTGGACTGTGGGAGGAAACCAGAGAACCCGGAGGAAACCGATGCGGACATGGGGAGAACATGGAAACTCCACCCAGATAGGGATTCAAACCAGGAATCCCTAGTGCTGAGAGGCGAACGTGCTAACCACTAAGCCACCGTGCCAGCCTGTAAAATGTGATCAGTTAATCTTACAGAACTTACCAAGCTGCGTAAACAAAGACAGGATGCTACCCGTCAGGGCAGGACTGGTGTTGGGGTCTCCAGCTACTTCTAACAGGCCATTTAGACACTCACTGGGAAGAACCTGTCCTGAAGTCAAGATCCTAAAACATTTCAACTCGGACACATCCTGTCAAAAAAAAACATCAGGGTGTAATACTGAACACTGAACCATGGTCCAGCTTCATTTATTACATCTTTTTTTGTTATTAATTTATTTAACTTTAAATAAAAATAGTTTTAAAATATATAATTAAAAGAATAACACTGGTGTATATTAAAAACTGCAACAATACTTAAATTAAATGTTCCAGTAACAACTAAATAATTCAGAATCATGCAATAATAAAAGCGGTAAAGAAATATTAAATAACAGTTACATGAAATCATTCACAGAAAATATTGTGAATTAAAACTATAGTGTGATTCACAATCCCAATGTAAACCATGTGACATGGGTTATTACATTGTTAATTAAAGTGATCAATAAATCATGCTGAAGAGTCAAGTCTTATTAAACACGTTTTACGTTTTTTGTTTTTTTTTTTTAAACCTTTTTTTGCGCTTTGACCCAATAACTTATTTCATACCATATATATCCATCCATTATCTTCTGCTTTATCCTATATTAGGGTCGCGGTGGGGTTCCCCATGCCCATCCAGGGGAAAACGTTTCGTGCGCTGGGCAGATACACCCAGGACAGGGCGCCAATCTATCACTGGGTACACACTCACTCAAACAGACACACTCTATATGGGGCAATTTGGAGAACTCAATTGACCTTGATCCATGTTTTTGGACTGTGGGAGGAAACCGGAGAACCCGGAGGAAACCCACGCAGACACGGAGAGAACATGGATACTCCACCCAGATTGGGATTTGAACCGGGAATCCCCATCGGAGAACATGCTAACCACTAAACCACCACGCCGCCCACTTCAATTTCACTTTGGGATCAAAAAAGTAAGCAAGCAAGCAAGTAAGTAAGTGCGTGTATATATAAATAGATTGATAGACAGTATATATATATATATAGGGTGGCACGGTGGCTTAGTGGTTAGCACGTTTGCCTCTCAGCGCTAGGGATTCCTGGTTCGAATCCCCATCTGGGTGGAGTTTCCATGTTCTCTCCGTGTCTGCGTGGGTTTCCGGGTTCTCCGGTTTCCTCCCACAGTCCAAAAACATGGATGAAGTCAATTGAATTCTCAAAATTGCCCCATATAGAGTGTGTCTGTGTGAGTGAGTGTGTGCCCAGCGATGGATTGGCACCCTGTCCTGGGTTTATCTGCCCAGCGCCCGAGACGTTCTCCCCTGGATGGGCATGGGGAACCCCACCGCGACCCTAATAGAGGATGAAGCGGGAGATAATGAATGAATGAATATATATATATATATATATATATATATATATATATATATATATATATATATATACTGTACACATATATACACACATATTATAAACGAACAGCTGACTCACTTCGATTTGTTTTTGCAGTTGGGATGAGTTCAGAGTGCCTTTATTGTTGTTGTATTGACGGATCGCCAAAAGTAAGGATTTTAAATATGTTGTGACGTCCATCCTGGGAAAAAATAGTAAAGCATAAAAGTTATGCATTACAAGTAAACAATAATCAGATGTACAGCCTGAAAATAGCCTGACTTCTTTTACGCATACTTTCATACTCAGTAGTACATCCACAGAGCAACGTGCCCCGTTGCTTTATTAATACTACGTAGTGTGGTAGTATGCAGTGTTTATACGGTTAGCCTTCTTGCTAAAAAGCCGAGATCTCGTATTTCTGAAGCCACAAATATCTATAAATATATGTTTATGAAATAACAACGGCAAATGGTGATTGTGGTATTTTATTCTTACGTGTGCAGTTGATCTTTAGAGTGTAAAAAAATAGTTTGGCTATTTAATCCGACCGGACAGCCGTTCTGTTAATCCCGCTTTCTAGTTCGAACTGTAGACGGGAGAGTTCATTCCTCACACGTAGGGGGGGAAAGGTACAACAAGAGGGGCTGATAACTAACAACTGTACGAATATATGAACTTAGTCTAACTACTACTTTAAATAAATATATTATATAAATAAATAGGTAACGCAAACAAATGTCAAGCAATTTACAATGGTTTTGGGAATTCTTTTTAAAACATGTCACCCCCCTGGATCCACTAATGGTCGAAATGACGTATGCTGGTTCAGTCCTAGCTCATTCTGGTTACAGTATACTAATATTTCAATAAATAATTCATCAATAAATGTGTTTTTCTCTTATTTAATTATATTTAATAATATTTGGTAAGCTGTATTAGTTGAATATGCCGTTTGCGACGCGACGACTGTAGTCTGAGTAGTCACATAGCTACACGGAATGACGTTGAGGGTGACGTCACTGGATGTTTTGGCAACCTCGTGTTTGAAACGCTTTTATATAAAATAAAAGATTTATACATTTTTAAAAAACATTACATCTTTCAGTCTACTTCACCACAAGATGTTTTTATATGAGGTTTAAATGGTCATCCTCCAAATTATTACATCTTATTACAAGTAATTATATGTGAATAATAGAATTCATTCTTATTTACTTTAACTCTGTTGCTGTATTACTAGAAGTCTATCCATCCATTATCTTCTGCTTTATCCTCTATTAGGGTTGCGGGGGGGGGGGCGCTCCTCATTCCCATCCAGAGGAGAAAGTTTCGGGCGCTGGGCAGATACACCCAGGACAGGACGCCAATCTATCACTGGGCACACTCACTCACACAGACACACTCTCTATAGAGGGCAATTTTGAGAACTCAATTGACTTGATCCATGTTTTTGGACTGTGGAAGGAAACCGGAGAACCCGGAGGAAACCCATGCGGACACGGTAAGAACATGAAAAAACTCCACCCAGATTGGGATTTGAACCGGGAATCCCCATCGGAGAACGCTGTGCCACGTTTATTACTCTATTACTTTTAAACAGCCTTATCATATATGATGTACAATCTGTCTCTCTGTTCAGAAAGTAATTTTTTGTTGTGTATATATATATATATGTAGTTATATAGTAAATATTTTTCATTTCATTGTGATGCATTAATCTTTCTCTCTGCATGTACAGCTGCAGAAGTCTCTAGGGGTCAAACCCTCAAGTGCACACTGAAGTCTAAAGCAACTTTGCATTTGCTGCTTCCACTGTGCACGTTTTTTCCCCTAGCAGTATGGAAACTCAAGACCATGTGGTTAGCCAAACGTGAAGCTGTTCAGTAATGGGTAATGGTTAAGCTTTCTGGTTTAAATGACTGTTTAAACACTTTCAGTGTGGTTTAACCTATCAGCTAAATAATTGGCCTTTTTTCCAATTATGCCACAGAGTTTCAACTCAAATTCATTGTCAGTTGCCACAAATGTATCTCTCTCATACGGTAGTCAAATATATCAAACTAACACATAGCAAACACTCATACTCTACCAAATTCTCTCACACATACTATTATATACTATTACATATATATGTTCATGCCTCGTACCTGTTACACTCGCCTACCTAGAGATTAAAGCAACTGCGCATAGGAAGCGCAGAGCCGTCGCGTTCTAACGCGCTGAAGGGAGCCAGGCACGCAGGTAGCAGGGAAATGGAATTTATTAAAGGTGTAGAGACACCACAAAACAAAGGCAACCGACGAGTGAACATAACATAAACCACGAAGTGCACCGAGGACAGGGAAAGAAGGAAATAAATACAAATGAAAACCAATCACGTGCACAACACAACCAATCAACAGAAAGAGATCATTAAACAAACTAAATAACGTAATTGAAAGTAAATTAACTAACATAGAACAGGTGCCCTAGGCACCCGTTACAGTACCCCCGCCCCTACGGTCGCGCAACGGGAGGACGCGACCAAGAGAAAAAAAATAAAATAAAATAAAAATCCCGGGGGGGAAGGGGGGGTCCTCCGCCCTCCTCGAGCCCACTGGCTATATAGTTCGGTGGGCGCCCTCTGCGGACGGGGTGAGGGAAGCGCCCTCTGGCAGTGCAGTTCGGTGAACGCCCTCTGCGGATGAGGCGTGGGATGTGCCCTGTGGCTTTATGTCGAGGTGGACGCCCTCGGCGGATCAGGAGGAAACCACGCCCTCTGGTTGCGTGGTCCGGCGGGTGCCCTCGGCGGATCAGGTGTGGAGTGGGCCACGCCCTCTGGCTGCGTGACGAGGCGGGTGCCACTGGTGCACTGACTGGGCGGCGAGCGGCCCCTGGACCTCGGGCTGGGCGGCGAGCGGCCCCTGGACCTCGGGCTGGGCGGCGAGCAGCCCCTGGACCTCGGGCTGGGCGGCGTGCGGCCCCTGGACCTCGGGCTGGGCGGCGTGCGGCCCCTGGACCTCGGGCTGGGCGGCGAGCGGCCCCTGGACCTAGGGCTGGGCGGCG
>JAFMOD010001154.1:781142-881981 GCA_019802435.1 Corydoras maculifer
GCACTTTTCAGTTTTTTATTTGTAAAAAAATTGTTGATTCATGTATAACTTTCATTCCAC
Organism: Corydoras maculifer; assembly: GCA_019802435.1. Lineage (NCBI taxonomy): Eukaryota > Metazoa > Chordata > Actinopteri > Siluriformes > Callichthyidae > Corydoras > Corydoras maculifer. The sequence continues at coordinate 781,203 of JAFMOD010001154.1, forward strand.
TTCACAATTGTATACCACTTTGTGTTGGTCTTTCACATTAAATTCCAGTGAAATATATTTATGTTTGTGGTTGTAATGTGACAAAATATGGAAAAGTTCAAGGGGTATGAATACTTTTGCAACCCACTGTATATATATATATATATATATATATATATAACATTACGTTTAGTCATTTAGCATACTAAATTTATATGTATATAAATATATGTGTATATATATATATATATATATATATATATATATATATATATATATATATATATATATATATATATATATATAGTATGTGTGAGAATTTGGTAGAGTATAAGAGTTTGCCATGTGTTAGTCTGGTTGTGTGATTTTGCTCTAGTGTAAGACTACTAAATATATATATTCCTCTTTGCCCCATGTGACCATGATGAACCCGGACATGCTGGGAGATGTAGGAGATGTAGGTACATCTTTGTAAGGAACAACATCTTAAATGAAACGAAGACTTTTCATGGTGGAAAAAAACACTATTAAAACAGTTTTAAGCAATGGTTTGTTAAGTAGAGTCTTATGAAATGATGCTCACATTAATTAAAGAAATAATCCCATTCAAACCCATATAATCCCAAAGCCCAGTGTACAGTAAAACGGTAATTTGGCCGAAGATTCCGAATACTGACAGCAAAATGTGCATTCTTGTCCAAGATCAGTACTTCACAAAACACCTTATAAACACCTCATTGGCTCAACATGTCCAAACACAGTTCAAAATACCATGGAAAGACCGACAAGAAGACAAACTTGTTCAGATGTGAAAAATCCCCCAAGAAAATGTGTCGATGTATTCACAGACACTTTCCTGTGGTATAGGTAACAGTTCTTCAAATGCTGATTGGGGCTGCTTTGATTCTTCAATTGCTGATGTCGACCAGATGCAAGACCAGAACGCTGTAGAAAAATTTACAGGAGAAGGGTGGAACAGTTTGAGCAAATCATTCTGGCAAGACAACAACGTACTCAGATGAATCGACATCTAAAACAGAAAAGAATCACCGTTATAACATAATATGTTACAATATAATATAACATAATATATAATATATAAAATATTTATAGAAACGTAAAATGACAATGTGTATATATATATATATATATATATATATATTTTTTAATGTAAGTATATATATATATATATATATATATATATATATATATATATATATATATATTCGTTATCAAGCAGGTCCCACTGTTGATTTTAAAGTGAAGTGGGTGGCTAGAGTCATTTATATACATAAATAAATCTACATACATATATATATATATATATATATATATATATACACACACACACACACACAGAGCCACTCATGGGGTACTGTGTGTAATATCCTGTTGCCTACATTAAGTGTAGATTAAATTAGAAGGTGAACTTTGCACTAAACCTACTGCTTTTTTAGGTGAAAGAACTGCAATATTAAATTTATACTCACTTTCATAATCTGCGTCTTCATTTGCAACTAAATCATCATGCTGCTTCCTGCGGACTGAGTGTCGCAGTCGTGTAACCAAACCCTTATTTTTCTTTTTGTAATAATGAACAAGCTCACTCAGGGTTTTGAAAAACCTCTCCTGTACCCCTGCACCAACCTGGGCAAGAAACCACACATTAGAAATGAATCAATTGAAGTAACAAACAAAACCCCATTAAAACAGTTTTGGGTACCAGCATAATTAATATTATAGTTTATCTGATCCACCACCTCCACACAAAAAAAAAAAACTTCCAGCTACCAGCAGCATGAAGGTAATGAAATGACACGATGGCTTACAAACTTTGCAGTGAGATATGAGTTGCTGTCTCTGGTTTACAAGGTGGAGCATTTAGGTAGATACAATTCATAGTCTTCGCAATGTTGACTCATTGTTTAAAAACTCATGCCATAGCAACACACATAAACACAGCACCACGACTCAGTTCACCACCCAGATAATACCTGCTCTGTGGTTACCCTGACCATGAGAAAACAAAATAAAGTGGACAAATAAAGTATGCAGAAAAACAGAAGCTATAGTCTTTAATCGTAAAACTACAAAGTGCCTCTATATGCCTCAGTAAAAGTGAACAATAAAAAAAAAAACAAGCAAAAAATTAAAAATCCTTTTTTAAAAAACACACATATGTCGTGTGAAATGACTTTATTTTAAATTAATTGTGCTTGTGAAGTATACAATTTGGCAATGGGCAAAAGAAAATGGGCAATTTATCCATAAAGAACCAAATTTATTAATTACCACTAATTAGTTAATTTTTTTTATTTTTTTTTATTGATTCATGTGTTCGTCATCGACAATGAATAATTTTGCAAAGTTTCAGCTTAATCGGATAACGGGAAGTGGGTGAAATTTCTAATTAATTTGCAAACTTTTTACCAGACACACAAACAGATGAAGCTAATATAGAGGTGATTATAGATGAGAGAGATCAGAGAGAGAGAGAGAGTCTGTAAATACGTACATTTGGTGTATATAGAATCATATCAAAGCTATGTTAATAAAACAATATATTCATTCATTATCTTCCATTTATATGTATATATATATTCATCTATTCATTATCTTCCGCTTTATCCTCTATTAGGGTCGCGGTGGGGTTCCCCATGCCCATCCAGGGGAGAACGTCTCGGGCGCTGGGCAGAAAGACCCAGGACAGGGCGCCAATCCATCGCTGGGCACACACTCACTCACACAGACACACTCTATATGGGGCAATTTGGAGAACTCAATTGACTTGATCCAAGTTTTTGGACTGTGGGAGGAAACCGGAGAACCCGGAGGAAACCCACGCAGACACGGGGAGAACATGGAAACTCCACCCAGATGGGGATTCGAACCGGGAATCCCTAGTGCTGAGAGGCGAACGTGCTAACCACTAAGCCACCGTGCCGCCGTATATATATATATATATATATATATACTGTATACATATAATATATATTTATGTGTATACCGTATATATACTATATATATATATATATATATATATATGAGAGAGAGAGAGTCTGTATATACGTATATTTGGTGTATATAGAATCATATCAAAGCTATGGTAATATAACAATATATTCATTCATTCATTTATTATCTTCCACATAATCCTCCACTAGGGTCACGGGGGGTCGCTCAATTTACGGTTTATGGATCAAGTCAATTGAATTCTCAAAAATCGCCCCATTTAGAGTGTGTCTGTGTGAGTGTGTGCCCAGCGATAGATTGGTGCCCTGTCCTGGGTGTATCTACCAAGCGCCTGAGACGTTCTCCCCTGGATGGGCATGGGGAACCCCCCCCCCCCCCAGTCCAAAAACATGGAGTAAGTCAATTGAGTTCTCCAAATTTCCCCATATAGAGTCTGTATGAGTGAGTGAGTGTGTGCCCAGCGATAGATTGGCACCCTTTCCTGGGTGTATCTGCCCAGCGCCTGAAACTTTCTCCCCTGGATGGGCATGGGGAACCCCCCCGCGACCCTAATAGAGGATAAAAGCGGAAGATAATGAATAATGGGGAAAAAAAAAAATTTCGACTGTCTGACAGCTTAATGCTCAATGATATATTTTTATTACCCATGCCTTAAGTGTTCTGTTTTCAAGTTCTAATTGTGAAGTGAATGAGCCATGCCCTTAAATCTGAATAACACACTGTTGTGTAACTGCAAAACAAATAATATTTTACTGAACACATTTATTACTATTTGTAAATGTTAGGCTTTATTGTTTTTTTATTTTGCTTTAGTATAAATGCATCTGTTCTGAAGACTTGACTTAACTTTTGTCAGTGTAGCGTATACTGAGCAAAGTGCAGGTTATACTTAGTCCAGATAAGATGATATCTATATCATCTATAATCAGTTGCAGTCAGTATTTAGTTCATCTATTTGCCCCCGTGCTTTCAACAGAAAAGAAAAAAAAAGTTTACTAAGATAATTTTAAGATGCAGCAACCACATTAGCTTATATAAACAGTTTTTAAACTTCCTATAAGTACGAGACTCTAGCAGCACTGGACAACCCCTTCAGGGACAGGCTGCTTCATCCAAAAAGTGTTAAAGAGCGCAGGGGCGTTTTTAGGGTTTAGAACCATCAGGGGCTTTAGCCCAGATCCCTTATTCCCCCTCTGTCCTCTTCAAAACTGCCCTTTCATGAGTGTATTTATCTATTTTTCAAACTGTTGTTACATTCATTTAGTTTGATCATTTATTAGTTATATTGGATAAAATTAAATAACATATTAAATATGTATGTCAGCAGTGGAGAGCACATTCAGTTCCAATAAATGATGCTTTTGGATGAAAATTCTTTGAATAAATGAACCTGAGCTTCGGCAGAAAAGCATGAAACTGTTTTACGAGTCGCAGATGAGACAGTTTTAACAAGGTTTTGCTTTGAAATACCGTAACTTTGCGACAGTTTGCGCCTTCAGAAAATTACTGATGGTTTTTGAAAGCTGAGAAGCTGCTCTTTACAGCCAATGTTATTATCTTATTATAACTTTACTCCTGATACTGGTGAAAAATATCTGTCTCCCTCAAAAACACACACAGAACTTAAAAGAACAAACGGTTCCTCAAACAGCTGACGGTGACTCCATCGTTCGGTTCATTGTGCTGGAGGGAAAGCTGCTCTCATTTGATCCTGGGCTACTGACAAAACATCCGGGGCTACAGACCCGAAAGCCCAGGTCTAACGACGCCCCTGAAAGAGCGTAACTGCAAGATCTTCATTCCTGCTGCAGTTAAACTGTACAATCAGCACTGCACTAAGTAACCACTCCCTGCCAAACTGACAACACAATCTGAAAACAATAACATTCCATTGTTAAATGTGCAATATATATTTTGCTAGACAATCTTTTTTTTCTGCAATTACTACTTAATTTAATCTATAATCATATGTGCAATACTTTGTACTTATTTAATCTATTTTTCAAATCGTCTTCCCCTCTGTATTATATGCCATGTACATCATTAAGTAGTTTTTTATTCTATTTTATTTATTTTTATTTCTGTATCTACTGATCTCTATTTCTATTACGTTATTTTTCTTTTTTAAAGTACTTCTTGTAATAGATACATTCGATGTATCCTTAACTTTCCCAATTGCTGTTACTTCTGCTGCTAAAAAATGTATATTTCCCTCATTGTGGGACCAATAAAGGATTTTCTTATCTTCTCTTATCTTCTCTTATCTTATCTTATCTTATCTTCTCTTCTATTATCTTATCTAATCTTCTCTTATCTTATCTTATCTTATCTTAACTTACTTTCAAGCTTTTAATGATCAATCTTTATTTCTTCTAGTTATGTTCTATCCACATGCTGCAGCTATTATTTACCATTTAAATAAATGTAATAAATTAATTAATAAATTAATAAATTAAATTTTTGTAGTTAAATCCCATTCTGTCCGGAACCAGGTGGACAAAGCAGAACTATTGAATTGTGAGCATGTGTCAACTTTAAAAGGCAGCAAGTCAGGACTATTTAAGTCCCTAAGTTCGGCAGAGCTTATCTTTATATGAAATAGTATTAATGCACAAGCTGCTATTTACATCCAAATATTCAAAAAACAAAGTCCAAATTGGCATGTACTAGACCTGACTCTTATAAAAAAAAATTATTAAAAAAACACCTCCTGTTCTGTCTGTAGTGCATTCTCTCACTCCACAAGTCTATGCCCTAAATGCAGTGCTACTATATTCACATTACATTTGGTCATCTCACAGACACTTTTATCCAAACACTTATCCCAACTTGATGTTTGGGGTCAGAACACATGATCGGCCTTAGTCCCCCTGGAGCAATGAGGGCTAAGGGTCTTGCTCAAAGGCCCACATTGGTAACTTCAGTGGACCTGGGATTTGAATCCACAACCTTCAGGTTGATAGCCCAACACTCTACCACTGAGCTACCAAGCCACTAAGCCAAGCTCATTATTTCTGACACCTTCCTCATGCCTTTAGACACACAGGTTCGTGTATTCAATGACTAGGTTACCAACAAACTACAGTACCAGCATCTAACCTTTATCATCATCACCAATCATTCATTCAGTTAACCACAAACCAGGTTTGTTTTTCTTTTGCCCACTGTAACCTTGTTTTTTTCTGTTTGATGTTAATTCTTTTCATTAATCCTATTTCATTTACTCACAGGCATTAACTATACAAATGTATATTGTATGTAAAGGTGCTTGACTGCTATACCTCTGGCTAAAAGTACCATTATGTCCCATACCCATCCAGGGGAGAAGGTTTGGGGCGCTGTGCAGAACACCCAGGACAGGGTGCCAATCTATCACTGGACACACACACTCACTCACACAAACCTACAGACTATATAGAGTCATCTTAGAGTATTTATTATTATCCATTCACCCATTATCTTCTGCTTTACCCTATACTACAGTAGTGTCACAGGGGAGAACATTTTGAGTGCTGGGCAGATACACCTAAAACAGGGTGCCAATCTATTATTAGGTACACACTCACTTACTCTTACACACACACACACACACACACACTCTATATAGGGGCAATTTAGAGCACCCGATTTATTATGAACCCATGTTATTTTTGGACTGTGGGAGGAAGCCCACAACAAACCCATGTGGACACAGCGAGAACATGGAAACTCTAAGAACATGAACATGGAACATGGAACATGCTAACCACTAAGCCACCATGCCGCTACATAAATAATAATGTATGAAAATATATTCGAATATTACAATAGAATAGTCAAAAGTGCATTTTACATGAAGGTAAATCAAGGTTTCTTCATCACTCTGCATTTTCTTTCTTTTTTAACAAAGCATAACAAAGTAGGGATGAAGCCATTGACTTGAATAAGCATTCCAATATTCCAAAAGCAAATTCATAACCAACAGAGACAACATTAACTGTAATGTTCTGTAATGTTGGCTCTCTGGCATACGCATACGACAAGTCCTCCAACCCCCCTGCCCCAGCAGCGACATGAAATAGAGACGTTATTATTCCACCTGACACTTATTAGGTATTTAAAAATAAATGCTTAACATGTGTTAGAAAATCTCAGTTTCTACGATGAACCTTTTCTGAAGGCGTCAAAAACCACAATGCAGTCCTTTTCTAAGTTATTCGTATTAATTGGTTTATTTATGACAAACCAAGTCACAGCAATGTGTTCTTCCAAAATAAGCCCAAGATCGCGATCGGCTCTGACCTCAGCACCATACCAACCCTCACCATGACAGAGAACTGAAGTTCAGTTGCTGACTCTATTTAATGTAAAAACCATCCCTCGTTCTGCTTTTTCTAAAACAACTCGTCGAAAGAGTTATGTGGGGGGGGGGGTGAACACACAGTTTCTTTCCTTATCTGTGGGAGCTCAATACCGCTCGGTGCCCTTGAGCTCTATCAGTCAGACTTGATGTGTCTTTGTTCATGGAACATCTAGTTCTTGAGCAGCAGCCGCTCAAGAACTAGATGTTCCATGCCCCCATCTCATTTTTGCCCCCATCTCATTATCAAATGCATACATTCCCTTGAGCATCAAGTACCTTGTGTATAGATCTTTAAATTTGATCCCTTCACATGCTACTCTTTGACAATGCCGTTTACAGATTAAGAACCCAACAAAATTCCCTATTAGTAGCTATAAACTACTTTCAGAATGGGATGTTGCTATTTTGCTAACTACCCTAAACGGTTAACATGAACATCTTCTAAATAAAATTAGAACCCTAAATTAAACACTTTAACAAAAACATTGTTAAACACTGTTATACAGAGATGCAATACAGAAACTCTACATTCACAAGTTAATTCTTTAAAAAATTGGCATTTGAAAGCAAAACATAGACTTTTCATAGGAATATTGTTGGAAACTTTAACAGACATTCAATCAAAAGGTTTTCAGTGACAAATGTATTTTCTGTTTTGTATTATCTGAGATCAGGGTGCTGTGATGAAATGGTTTTATTGTGTCATTGCTTCATTTTTACTGTTTAATTTCAAATTGTACTTAAAAGTTATATTTGCTTTGTACTCAATGGCATATGTCCACGTTAAATTAAAATTTCTTAAACAAACATGTGCTAGGGAAGTAAAATGAGGGTTCTCTAAATAAATCAAGTATCTTAATAAAAGATCTCAGCTCAGTGTAAATCTAATCAAGATAATAAAAGAAAGATTTGGAATATATGACAAGACTGAGAACAGCCACATGGAAAAAACCTATAGAGGTCTTTCCACTTCGGTATCAGTAATGTGCCATTTTGCACAAAATATGATTCAAATTAATGCGGCATTTAAAGAAGTCGCTTCCGAAGATGACTCCCTGAATACTTATATTTATTTAAAGTAAAGCTTAGTGTGTCAGTTATTAGAATTAATATCATTAATATTAATATTGAGGGCACGGTAGCTCAGTGGTTAGGGTGTTGGGTTATCAATCTGAGGGTTGGGGGTTCAAATCCCAAGTCTACTGAAGTTACCAATTCCTTGAAGTTCCTTGAGCAAGACCCTAAACCCTCATTGCTCCAGGGATGTTGTGATTAACCCTGTGTTCACCTTGGAAATCGCTTGTTCGCGTCTGCTAAATGACCAAATGTAAAATGAAAAATGTAAAAAATATTAATATTATTTTCACTATTTATGCCCAGCCATGCACCTGATTTAATAGATTTTATTTCATCAGAAATAGAGAAGTGTAGCAACATCCCGTATTAACCCAACACAAACAATTAGCAGACAGATATATACAAATACTTAAGTTTTTTTTTTACACACTTTCCAGGCATGAATCCAGCCTTAAAAGGGCCGCATTAGGACTAATTTGAATTTACCCACCTGTAAAGTATAATATCCAGTATGAGTTTGGAGGATCCTGTAAGTGTACACCAATTTATTTTTGCTGAAAAAGTAAAAACATGCCTTTAATTAAAATAGTTTAATTCAAACGACATTAAAATTGGATGAATTTGAAATCCAGGCATCAGGTATGTTAATAATACAGAAAGATCAAACTTACTAGACACAAAGGCACTTGGCGCCTTGGATCGTCTCACTGTCTCGTATAAGAAAGGCTCCATCTTTTCCACACGCACCCAGCAGCTCCTCACATCGTTCTTTAGTGATAGGACCATGGTACACAGCTAGCTCTCTGTGCTCCTCCATAATATCCAAAGAGCAAAAGACGAGACACGGAGCAACAACTTCACTAAAAACGGCCAGACCTTAATTTCAACATTGTTAAAAAAACACCCTAATAATTTCCTATCTGCCGAAATGGCAAGCAAGACTGAACCCATGTAACATATTCACTGCTCAGCTGATTACTTTTTGGTTCATGCGTCATCTCAGCCCCTCACACAGGATGTAAGAGTGTGAATATGTGTGTGTGCATTTAGGCTGGATGGAAAAAAAGATCATGGTTAGTAAAACATTTTACAACCATTGATTTGATTTCCTTTCTTTTCATTTTTGTTACTTTATTAAATAAGGTCATGTTGCAAACTAGCTATGAGTTAAATGACTTGAGTCACAATGTTTTTTGTAACAATTTACATATGCGTCTGTTCAGACTTACATGCACGAAAAGATGAAGTGGCTAGTTGGGTGACTATCTGTGGTTATTTTATGTTGCACAGTAGCCCACAAGGACAGAAAATGTCTGAGATAGAAAGCTTGTCCTGATAGTGAAGTGCTGATCGTATTCAGTTTTTGACATTTAAATTCATACCCGCTAACTTTTTCTAGAAAGGTATTTCTTATGTTGTAAAATGGACATCCGTCCTCCAAACACATGTCTAGATCCATCAAGATCTTGGTTTAGAAGTAGATTAGTTATAGTTTACGGATTAAAGACCTAACAAAATTCCCTATTAGTAGCTATAAACTACTTTCAGAATGGGATGTTGCAATTTTGCAAACTATCCTAAACACTTAACATGGATGGGCATGGGGGACCCCCCCACGACCCTAATAGAGGATAAAGCGGAAGATAATGGATGAATGGATGGATAAATGGTTTTCGGTGACAAATGTATTTTCTGTATCTGAGATCAGGGTGCAGTGAGGAAATGCATTTATTGTGTCATTGCCTCATTTTACTGTTTAATTTCAAATTATATTTAAAAGTTACATTTGCTTTATACTCAATGGCATATGTCCACGCTAAATTCATCCATCCATTATCTTTCTCTTTATCCTCTATTAGGGTCACAGGGGGGTTCCCCATGACCATCCAGGGGAGAACGTTTTGGGCGCTGGGCAGATACACCCAGGACAGGGCGCCAATCTATCGCTGGGCACACTCACTCTCACACAGACACAAACCACTCTATATGGGGCAATTTGGAGAATTCAATTGACCTTGATCCATGTTTTTTGGACTGTGGGAAACCGGAGAACCCAGAGGAAACCCATGTGGACACGAGGAGAACATGGAAACTCCACCCAGATTGGGATTCAAACCGGGAATCCCTAACACTGAGAGGAGAACATGCTAACCACTAGGCCACCCTGTCCACGTTAAATTAAAACTCATTTAAGAAACCATGTGCTGTAAAAGTAAAACATATTCACTGCACAGCGGATCTAAACAAACACATGTCTGGATCGATCATGATCTTGGTTTGAAAAGTAGATTAATAATTTCTCCATTTTTACTAATTACCATTACCATTACCATTTTATTACTAATATTATTGTTATATTCTTTCAAAATGCTGAACTTTAAATATTAATTCATAAATAAATTAACAAATTAATTTATGAATATGAATTCAATTCCAAACAGAACTGTCACAATGTAATAGCATTTACAGTAATGCATGACACCCTTCCAGTAGTCACTTAACATCCTTTTAAGACCAATATGCTACAGGGCAATCTAATTGCTTTTTAGTTATGTTCTTAAATTAATTAATTAAAAATAAAGCACTCAGCGTATTTGTTTAGGAACTTCCTCATTCTGTTGTTTCCATTCTTGTTGTTTTAGGTCACATGTGAAGGATTCACATGCTTGATTCAGATTCACATGCTTGATTCGGATTCACATGCTTGATTGGGGCCAGAACTAGAAGTACAGTAAAAGATGTATACTGTAAGCTGCAACCTTGAGTGCCTTTATCCATCCATCCATTGTCTTCCGCTTTATCCTATATTATGGTTGCAGGGGGTTCCCCATGCCCATCCAGGGGAGAACGTATCGAGCCAATCTATCGCTGGGCACACACAGACACACTCACATACTGTACACACTCTATATGGGGCAATTTGAAGAACTCAATTGACTTGATCCATGGTTTTGGACTGTGGGAGGAAACTGGAGAACCCGGAGGAAAACCCACGCGGACACGGGGAGAACATGGAAACTCCAACCAGATGGGGATTCGAACCGGGAATCCCTAACGCTGAGAGGCGAACGTGCTAACCTCTATTTGAGGGCCTTAATGCTTTGATAAAATGTTTACTGTGACAGGATCGCTGTGGCGTGGGGAGAAGGTGGAGCCGTCATTGATGGACCTTGATTCCGTTTATTAAATGCACCAGACATGGCTCTGCCAAATGAGTTTGCGCCCTTTAAAACCGGGATCATCAGAAGTGGCGGCGAGAGAGACCGACCACGAGCTGGTTTTACGGTGGAAACCAGAGGCCCAGTGTTTTTCAAATGTACATGTGTCGTGTCGGCAATAAAGCCTTTTCGATGGGGTCAAATGCCACCTCCGGTTCTCATTCCTTCCACCTCTGTTACATTTACAAACACACTATAATAAAAAAAATACTTTTGAAACATAAATGCATTAATTAAAAGCAACTTCAGTAATAAAATGGTCTTCCACGACATAATCTAGTCCGGTTTTAGAAGTAAATGCTGATTGCTGAGCAATCCAGTGGCCAGATTACAGAACGCAGTTCATAAAAAACATCAGGAAAATAATGTATTGTATATCACGCATTGATACAAATGTGAAGCGATCAGAGATGTGTATTATATCCTCAGCTGAAAGTAAACAGAACCGTGAGATCTGAGCTTGGGGTAAGCTAAGTCACTCCTCAAAACCTTCACTTTTAGCCTGTAGCTGAAATTTTGAATTATTTTGCTGCATTTTTAATTTTGCTTATTTTAGAAACTGCATTTATGTTATTATCTATGTTTTACGTGTTTCTACGATTGTATTAATGTTATTCTGTTTTATTTGTTGTAAAGTGTCTTATAGGTCCCAGAAAAGCTGTTACAATCAGCCGATGCGACGTCTAGAGAGGACAGAATCCAAACTGTTAAAGGTTTAAGAGTAGATTTTAATGCAGAAGACACCGGGGGAAACACAGCCATAGAACATGACCATAACTCGAAACAATGTTCCAACAGGTAACAATGACAAAGGCTAGGTATTTAAACATATAGGTAAGTCACATGACGGGAAAACACAGCTTAAACGGATTTACCAGGACAAAAGAACTAATTACACAAATAACACACACAGCTGCAACAAATCAACACGAACGACAAAAATGGTCCAATAGGGGGCGCTGATGAACCGTCCCAAAAAGCCGGCGATAGACGATAGAGGGCGCTGATGTGACAAAAGCGCTATATAAATAAAATGTATTCCATCCATCCATTATCTTCCGCTTTATCCTCTATTAGGGTCGCGGGGGGGGTTCCCTATGCCCATCCAGGGGAGAATGTCTCGGGCGCTGGGCAGATACACCCAGGACAGGGTGCCAATCTATCACTGGGCACACACTCACACGCACACTCTATATGGGGCAATTTGGAGAATTCAATTGACTTGATCCATGTTTTTGGACTGTGGGAGGAAACCGGAGAACCCGGAGGAAACCCACACAGACACGGGGAGAACATGGAAACTCCAACCAGATTAGGATTCAAACCTGGAATCCCTAGCGCTGAGAGGAAAACATGCTAACCACTAAGCCACCATGCCGCCCATTGTTATTATTATTATTATTATTATTATTATTATTATTATTATTATTATTATAATGTGTTCATCTAGTTGTAATGTAATTACCCTTCCACTTTTGGCCCAGGATAGTTTACTCTTGTTGAAGAAGAGCCACCCTGTTGAAAGATAATGACAAGAAGAGTTTAACTTACACTTTTTTGTAGTACTAGCATGAGTTAGCACTTATATCCTTATGGTTTTGTGCAGCACAAACATGTCTTTGAGAAACGTGGTTGTCTTTACTTTGGACTGTACACACTATATATTTGGAAGGACAATAAACAACGCTTGACTGAACTGGATAAGGGTTCGGCCATGATGGAAAACCCATTGACGTCACAGGTTAGTCCATTTTTGCTGTATTGAAAATTACAAACTTCCAACCTCAAAAAGTGTTCATGTGGGAAGAGTGTTCTGGTGGGAAATTCATTTTTCCCCTAAAACCGACACCACCTAAAATCAGCACAGGGCCTGGGTGGACACCATGGGAGTGTGGTCATAGACCACTGAAGTCCTGTCGTCATTCAAAAATGTTGTCAGTGCATGAGAACTCTCGCCATATTTGGCATTCCAGGTGTGAGCAGGATTTTCAATATCCAAAATGAATGATGGCGACACGGTGGCATAGTGGTTAGCATGTTCACCTCTCAGCGCTGGGGATTCCCGGTTCGAATCCTCATCTGGGTGGAGTTTTCATGTTCTCTGGTTTCCTCCCAAGGTTAAAAAACATGGATTTAAGGTGAACAGAATGTTCTGAATTGCCCCATATAGTGTGTGTAAGTGAGTGTGCCCAGCAATGGATTGGCTGTCCTGGGTGTATATACCCAGCGCCCAAAACCCAAATAGAGGATTAATTAGAAAATAAGGAATAAATTAAAATCTATAGAGTTTTTTTTAATCTGTTATCTTTTTTCTGTTTACGCTTTATTTGTACTAAATAAATATCTATCACATAGGGCGGCACGGTGGCTTAGTGGTTAACATGTTCTCCTCTCAGCACTAGGGATTCCCGATTCGAATCCCCATCTGGGTGGAGTTTCCATGTTCTCCCCGTGTCTGCGTGGGTTTCCTCAGGGTTCCCCGGTTTCCTCCCACAGTCCAAAAACATGGATCAAGTCAATTGAGTTCTCCAAATTGCCCCATATAGAGTGTGTTTGAGTGAGTGAGTGTGTGCCCAGCGATAGATTGTTGTCCTGTCATGGGTGTATCTGCCCAGCGCCCCCCCCCCCCCCCCCCCCCCCCCCCCCCCCCCCCCCCCCCCCCCCCCCCCCCCCCCCCCCCCCCCCCCCCCCCCCCCCCCCCCCCCCCCCCCCCCCCCCCCCCCCCCCCCCCCCCCCCCCCCCAGGACAATCTCTGAATCTGCCCCCTCTTACCTTCACTCTATGTTTTCAAAATACACTCAGACTCATTCTCTTTGCTCCAGTGATGATTGTCGCCTGGTGATTCCACCTCACCGAGGAGCTAATTCTTCTGTGGCGTTCACCACTGCAACATGGTGGAACCATCTTCCCAACTCTGTCCGTCAGGCAGAATCACTAAACAGTTTTAAGAAACTACTGAAGACGCATCTCTTTAAAAAACACCTGTTATAGAAGAAAGGGGGGGATTCAGCATCTAATAACGATCAGGTTTGATAATTATACAGTGTTGTTGGTTTTCTTCATAACTTCTGACTTGTGATGTTCTCATTTGTAAATCGCTTTGACGTCTGCTATATATAATCAAAAATAAAAGCGTCTGCTAAATGACTAAATGTAATGTTAATGTAGATGTAATGTCCAGTGTTTTAACAGAATAGAAATTCAAAGTCCCAATGGACATTGACAAATAAGGTTGTAGTAGTGCTGTTCTTGAACATTTCGCAAATAGCAATTGAACTGTTAACATGTGAGGTCAAGATAAAAGATTTTTAAAAGCATCTACCAAAGGCATAGTTTTTGCAGATGTGTTGTGGTTTACCACGCAGACATATTTTGCATGTCTATCAAGATTGACGGTTTAGAGACGATGTGTGTCACAATTAAAGATGGGAATTTATTTTTTTTACCAGTTTTAATTATATACAACTGGTTTGCATTAGGTTTAACCAAAGTGTCAAACCCGAAGCTGCTGCTCAAAGTTATATGTTAATGTGTATCATTATTAAATAAAAAAAAGGGGGAAGCGAAACCATAGAAGTTTCCGTTAAGAAGACACACACTCACTCACACAGAAACACATTCACACACACTCTATATGGGGCAATTTAGAGCATTAAATTTAAATTGAATCCATGTTTTTGGACTGTGGGAGGAAACCAGAGAACCCGGAAGAAACCCACGCGGGCACGGGGAGAACATGGAAACTCCACCTAGATTGGAATTTGAACCTGGATTTCTAGCACTAAGAGGAGAACATGCTAAAACACTAAGCCATCGTGCCGCACTGTCTAGATTATCCATCCATCCATTCATTATCTTCCGCTTTATCCTCTACTCGGTTCGCTGGGGGGTTCCCTATACCCATCCATGCGAGAACATTTTCGGGCGCTGGACAGATACACCCAGGACAGGGTGCCAATTTATCACTGGGCACACACCCACACACACAGACACACACACACACACAAACACAATTAATTCAAGTAACCTTGACTCCATGTTTTTAAACTTTGGAAGGAAACTGGAAAACCCATATGAAACCCACACAAAATCAGGGAGAACATGGAAACTCCACCCAGATTGGGATTCGAACCGGGAATCCCTAGCACTGAGAGAAGAACATGCCAACCACTAAACCATCATGCCGCCCTGTCTAGACTATCCATCCCATCCATCCATCTATCCATCCATCCTTTATCTTCCGCTTTATCCTCTACTAGGGTCGCGGTGAGGTTCCCCATGCCCATCCAGGGGAGAACATTACACCCAAGACAGGGTGCCAATCCATCGCTGGGTACACACAATCACTCACACAAACTATATGGGGCAATTTGGAGAATTAAATTAACCTTGAATCCATGTTTTTAAACTGTGGGAGGAAACCGGAGAACTCAGAGGAAACCCACACAAACTCGGGCAGAAAAAGGAAACTCCACACAGATTGGGATTCAAACCCGTGAATCCCTAGCGCTGAGAGCAGACCATGCTAACCACTAAGCCACCGTGCTGGCCTGTCTAGACTAGATCAATACATTTTATTAAAATATTCCATTAATTATTACACTAAAACGTTTTTCTTTTGGTTTTCTTGTATGTTAAATAAATATTTGAGCAATTCAACAAGTTACAGATTTTAGTTTTGATAGCAACTTTGCTAGAAATAGAGTTTGTTATGTAAAAAAAATGAATCCTGCGTATATTAGAATAAGATGTATCTTCTGTGATTAGAATCTACTACTTTATGTGAAAAAAATAATAGCAATGTTTATAATGTTATCCGGCAAATTGAAATCAAACACGTGCATCCGAAATAAATATCCATCCATCCATCCATCCATTATCTTCCGCTTTATCCTCTATTAGGGTCGTGGGGAGGTTCCCCATGCCTATCCAGGGAAGAACGTTTCGGGCGCTGGGCAAATACACTCAGAACAGGGTGCCAATCTATTACTGGGCAGACACTTACTTACACATACACACTCTATATGGGGCAATTTGGAGAACTCAGTTGACTTGATCCATGTTTTTGGACTGTGGGAGGAAATCGGAAAAGCCGGAGGAAACCCACGTGGACATGAGGAGAATATGGAAACTCCATCCAGATGGGGATTCGAACCGGGAATCCCTAGCGCTGAGAGGCGAACGTGCTAACCACTAAGCCACCGTGCCGCCCCGAGAACAAATAATTTAAGTAAAATATAATATGCATTGACGTCATCCAATCCAGGCCTCATGTACTACCTATTAGACCTTATTAGGAAAAAGGCTGGGCCACCGAGGACCTTCCTAAGTCGTTTACAGCTCTGAGGAAAGCAAGGACGATAAGTACAGTCATTTTGGTCTAAGCTGATTACTCGCATTAGTGTGAAGTGTGTGCCGCTCAGATGTTCTTGGGTTTTAAACACACCACAGATATGATCTATCGAGTGAGGAGCTTCCTAAGATTCCGGGGAATGTTATTAACGATTAGTATACGAAAAGGAAATGTTATTTTTGTGATGTCGTGACATCCAGAATGAAGACACGGCCAACGGGAGACACCAGCAATGCCGACTGGATGGGCTCCCTGTGCCCGACCCTCACTGCTATGCCACTTAAGTTCCTGGCTGTGCCTGGTGGGTCTTTTATTACTGTATTTTAATTGTTTAAAGTAACTTCTGGAAGAACTGAAAGCAGACAGCTGTTTAAATTTTTTCTTTGTGTGTCTGTAGGGACAATATTTACAATGGGTTTAATGGGGGATGACACGGTGGCTTAGTGGTTAGCATGTTCTCCTCTCAGTTCTAGGGATTCCCGGTTCGAATCCCCATCTGGGTGGAGTTTCCATGTTCTTCCGTGTCCGTGTGGGTTTCCTCTGGGTTCTCCGGTTTCCTCCCACAGTCCAAAAACATGGATAAAGGTCAATTGAATTCTCCAAATTGCCCCACAAAGAGTGTGTCTGTGTGAGTGAGTGTGTGCCCAGCGATAGATTGGCATCCTGTCAAGGGTGTATCTGCCCAGTGCCCCCCCCGCGCAACCCTAGTAGAGAATAAAGCGGAAGATAATGGATGGATTGTTTTAATAGGGGGCGGCACGGTGGCTCAGTGGTTAGCATGTTCTCCTCCCAGCACTAGGGATTCCCCGTTTGAATCCCAATCTGGTTGGAGTTTTCATGTTCTTCCCGTTTTCCATGTGGGTTTCCTTCGGGTTCTCTGGTTTCCTCCCACAGTCCTAAAACATGGATCAAGGTCAATTGAATTCTCCAAATTGCCCCATATAGTGTGTTGTGTGTGTGTGTGTGTGTGTGTGTGTGTGTGTGTGTGTGTGTGAGAGTGAATGTTTGCCCAGCGATAGATTGGCATCCTGTCTTGGATGTATCTGCCCAGCACCTGAAATGTTCTACCCTGGATGGGCATAGGGAACCCCCTAGTACAGGATACTGGGTTGTAATGGGTTTTACATTGGTTAAATGTCTATTTCAGGGTCCCATGACTCCTTCAGCTTTTGGGTAGACGAAGAAGCACCTGTTGGCCCAGACCAAAAAGCTGTTGTCAAACACCTGGCTGCGATTTTTCGTCTCCTGGCCAAGAAAGTCATGAAAAAATGGTCCATGACTCAGAACCTAACATTTAAGGAACAGCTGGAGGGCGGCATTCGCTACTTTGACCTTCGCGTCTCATCCAAACCAGGTGAGAAGCACCCGGAGGTCTATTTCATCCACGGCCTGTTCGGCCACAAAGTTCGAGACGGACTTACCGACATCAACACATTTCTGAATGCTCACAAGAAAGAAGTTGTGTTTCTGGACTTCAATCACCATTATGCCATGGAGAACGAGCACCATCGATACCTCATTAGCATGCTGAAAGAGGTTTTCGGTTCCAAGCTGTGCAAGATCAATGTGGTGGAGGACATCACGTTGAATTACCTGTGGGAAAAGAGGTACCAGGTACTAACACAAACATCCGTTGCACTAATGTAATTATCCATTGTGATTCGGTTTAGGCCCAGCAATAGATTGGTGCCCTGTCCTGGATGTATCCCCTCAGCGCCCGAAACGTTCTTCTCTGGATTGGCATGGGGGAACCCCCCCGCGACCCTAATATAGGATGAAGTGGAAGATGATGGATGGATGGATGGATGGATTTGGTTTAGGTTTCCTCATAATCCTCTGGACAGTAAGGTGGAGAAACATCTTGGCAACCCAAATATTTTATCCGGCTTGGAACCATCGTTCCAACACATCAGTGAACCCTTTTATTTTTCATGTTTAATTAATACATAGCCCAGCGATGGATTGACGCCCTGTCCTGGGTCTATCTGCCCAGCGCCTGAGACGTTCTCCCCTGGATGGGCATGGGGAACCCCACCGCGACCGTAATAGAGGATAAAGCGGGAGATAATGAATGAATGAATGAATGAATAAATAATGCAAGTACGTTGTGAGTTCTGCTGAAGATAAAGACTTAGTGCTAATAATTAGTATAACACCATCAGCTTGATTCCTTTCTAAGATTTTTTTGTAGTTAACATTATAAACCCACAACTGATTATTTATTTAAAAGCATCACACATCACACAAACTGATGAATTATAGTCAATCTCTAAAGAATAAGAATAAGGTTTTTTTTATTGCAGGCGACACGGTGGCTTAGTGCTTAGCATGTTCTCCTCTCAACTCTAGAGATTCCCAGTCAGAATCCCAATCTAGGTGGAGTTTCCATGCTCTCCCCGTGTCCACGTGGGTTTCCTCCGGGTTCTCCGGTTTCCTCCCACTGTCCAAAAACATGGATCAAGGTCAATTGGATTGGTTTTGTTATCTGAACATAAAAAGCATCACACATACACACAGCCAATATATAAACTGATGTATTATAGTCAATCTCTAAAGAATAAGAATAAGGGGTTTTTATTGCCGATTTCAATCTAAATCTTAGACAGATAGATAGAATTGAAATACCGTTTCTCACCCCTAGGCCACCGTGCTCCCCCAGCTTCAATATCCATCCATCCATTATCTCCAGCTTTATCCTCTACTAGGGTTGCGGTGGTGGGAGTTCCTCATGCCCATCCAGGGGAGTACATTTCGGGCACCCAATCTATCACTTGACACACACACACTCATTCACACAGACTCACATAAACACACTCTATATGGGGCAATTTAGAGCATTCAATTGACCTTGATCCATGTTTTTTGGACTGTGGAAGAAAACCTGAGAACCTGGAGGAAACCCACACAGACACGGGGAGAACATGGAAACTCCACCCAGATTAAGATTCGAACCGGGAATCCCTAGTGCTGAGAGGAGAAACATGCTAACCACTAATTTGTCTAATCAAATATAGTAACTTGATGATAAATATTGGAATATTTTTGTATATATACATGGGAACATGTACATGGGTTTGAGTTTCCATGTTCTCCTCGTGTCCGCGTGGCTTTCCTCCGAATTCTCCGGTTTCCTCCCACAGTCCAAAAAATGAACTCAAGGTAAATTGAATGCTCTAAATTGCTCCATATAGAGTGTGATTGTGTGTATCAGTGTGAGTGAGTTTGTCCAGTGATAGATTGGCACCCTGTCCTGGTGTCCTGGTTGGGTGGAGTTTCCATGTTCTCTCCATGTCTGCGTGGACACGTTTTCTCCCACAGTCCAAAAACATGGTTTCAAGGTAAATTAAATGCTTTAAATTGCCCCATATACTGTATTGTGTGTTTGTGTGAGTGAGTGTGCCCAGCGATAGATTGGTGCCCTGTCTTGGGTGTCCTGTCCTAACGTTCTCCCCTTAATGGGCATGGGGAACCCCCTACGACCCTAGTGGAGGATAAAGCAGAGGATATTGAATACATTATCAAAACAGCACTATTAAAATGTACATGACAATGTTATAATTAAAGAACTTAAATTTTGTAATGTTGTAAATGGGGATCAATTTCGTTCAGTAGTTAAGTAGTTTATAAGATCATGCTTTTCCAAACGCAGCATGATCAGTGAAGGAAACCTAAAGGTTCTGATGGATATTGCTGCCGTGTCAACTGTGAGTCCCTGAGGAAGGACATGTCTGACTGTCCCGGAACAGAAGTCAGGTGTTCCTGCTGTGTGCTGACCTTAATCTCTGTGAGATTAGCATCTCACATCCACTGTCACGAAGCAGTGTGAACAAGATGCTTATTACCTTCAGGATTTAGGCACACAGTAAAGAGACACAAATCTAAAAGGATTCAAAACAATTGATCTCTTTAAAAACATTTAGTGCTAATAATTCATTCATTCATTATCTCCCGCTTTATCCTCTATTAGGGTCGCGGTGGGGTTCCCCATGCCCATGCAGGGGAGAACGCCTCGGGCGCCAGGCAGACAGACTTAGGACAGGGCGCCAATCCATCGCTGGGCACACACTTACTCACACACACACTATATGGGGCAATTTTGAGAATTCAATTGACTTGATCCATGTTTTTAGACTGTGGGAGGAAACCAGAAAACCCACACGGACACGGGGAGAACATGGAAACTCCACCCAGATTGAGATTCAAACCGGGATTCCCTAGCGCTGAGAGGCGATTGTGCTAACCACTAAGCCACCATGCCGCCCTAGTGCTAAAAATGTATTAGTATTTATAATTCTATACATAAAACACAATAATAATTAATTCCTTTATTATTGTCCACTTTATGCTGTATTAGGGTGTGTGTGGGGGGGGGTCCCCAATATCTAAATATATTTATCTAGGGCAGAATTTTACTTGGGCTGATACACCCTGCTAGGTGCAATAAAGAATTATTTTAATTAATAATAGTTTGGGCTTATAGTTTAATAATAGTTAATAATAGTGGTTAGTACTTTCACCTCTCAGCGCTGGGTATCCAGGTTCGAATCCCAGTCTGTGGGAGTGGAGTTTCTATGTTCTTCCCATGTCCGCATGGGTTTCCTCAGGGTTCTCCGGTTTACTTCCACAGTCCAAAAACACGTATTTAAGGTAAATTAAATATTTTAATTATAAAGTACTCTAATGTGCCCCATATAGTGTGTGTTTGTGTGTGTGAGTGTGTGCCCAGTGATAGATTGGTGTCCTGTCCTGGGTGTATCGGCCCAGCGCCTGAAGCGTTCTCCCCTGGATGGGCATGGGGAACCCCCCCCCCCTCCCCGCGACCCTAATAGAGGATAAAGCGGAAGATAATGGATGAATGCATATCTATGACATCTAATCACTTATAGAGGATTAAGTAGAATGAATATATGAATTAGTAATTATGGTTAAGATTTTGATAATTAAGTAAAGAAGTATGGATAGGAGTAAGAATAGGAATTGGACCAAAAACACACTGGACAGTGTGCCAATCTATCACTGGGCACACTCACTCACATGCACACACACACACACACACACACACACACACACAATTTATTTAATTTAACTTGAATCCATGTTTTTGGACTGTGGGAGGAAACTGGAGAACCAGGAGCAAATTAACGTGGACATAGGGATAACATTGAAACTCCACCTAGATTGGGATCCGAACCAGGAATCCCTAGCGCTGAGAGGAGAACATGTTAACCACTAAGCCACTATGCCCAAAGAATTATTTTAACAAAAGATTTTTCCCGCAGGTGCTGGTATTCTATCACCACCCATCAGCTGAAGGCTGCCCACTTATGTGGCCTGGAAGTAAAATCCCTGCCCCATGGGCCAATACAACAGACACCACCAAACTCATTCAGTTCCTGGAGACCACTTTAGGGGAAAGGGCCAAGTATGGCAGCTTTCATGTGTCCCAAGCCATTCTCACACCACGAGTAAAGACTATTATCAAAGGTCTGGTCAGGGGGCTGCGCAATTACCTTGTGGAGAGGTGAGTCGGGGAGGGTTCTGTTATTCATCCATTTATTCATTCATTCATTATCTTGCACTTAATCTTCTACTAGGGTCACAGGGAGGTTCCCCATGCCCATCTATGGGAGAACGTTTCAAGCGCGGTGCAGATACACCCAGAACAGGACACCAAACCATCACTGGACACACTCACACACTATATGGGGCAATTTAGAGCATTCAATTTACCTTGAATATATGTTTTTGTTTGTGGGAAGATGGACATGGACACGTAGAGAACATGAAAACTCCACCCAGATTGGGATTCAAACCTGGATCCCCAGAGCTGATCCCCAACCTGGATTCTAGGTTCGAATCCCAATCTGGCTGTTTCCTCCCACAGTTCAAAAACATGGATCAAGGTAAATTGAATGCTCCAAATTGCCCCATATAGATTGTGTTTGTGTGTGTGTGTGTGTGTGTGAGTGATTGTGTGCCCAGCGATAGATTGGCGCCCTGTCCTGGGTGTATCTGCCCAGCACATGTAAATTTATCCCCTGGGTGGGCATGGGGACCCCCCCCCCCCGCGACCCTAATAGAGAATAAAATGGAAGATAATGGATGAATGAATAAATTAATTTAACTTTAAGTTCCATCCATCCATTATCTTCTGCTTTATCCTCTATTAGAGTCGCGGGGGGGTTCCCCATGTTCACCCAGTGGAGAACTTTTTATGCGCAGGACAGGGGGCCAGTCTATTGCTGGGCACACACTCACTCACACACACAAACCCACACTATATGGGGCAATTTGGAGAATTCAGTTGACTTTGAATTATGTTTTTGGACTGTGGGAGGAAACCGGAGAACCCAGAGGAAACCCACGCGCACACGGGGAGAACATGGAAACTCCACCCAGATTGGGATTCGAACCACTAAGCCACCATGCCCAACTTTAAGTTATATTTTATAAATTAGATTTATGATGTAAAGTCGGCTTACAAATGCAAAAGTGTGTGGTCACCTGATCGTTACATTGAGTGTGTAAATAAATGGTGGATAATTCACAGTGGGGCACAGTGTAGTTCTGCCTCGCAGCAGGAAGGTAATTTGTGTGTTTCCTGGGTGGAGCAAACACTATGGTGCTACAAGTATGTCAAAATTCACACGTTCTCTTGCAAGCACACAGAAACAAGGTTTCTTTAAGGGTTTTCTTTTTCTATACGCACTTGTGTAAGCAAAGTTCCTTTCAGCCGAGCAGGTTCAGAACTTTAAGGTATATCCTACATCAGAACACAAATTTTGTGATTTGAAAGTCAGATTTGCCTCACATTTGCCTCACCGTTTGAACTGTAATTATTCGAACTTAATAAAATAAATAATAAATTTTTAATCACAGAGTCTGTATCACGGGCGGCACGGTGGCTTAGTGGTTATCATGTTCTCCTCTCAGCGTTGGGGATTCTAGGTTCAAATCCCAATCTGGGTGGAGTTTCCATGTTCTCCCCGTGTCCGCGTGGGTTTCCTCCGGGTTTTACGGTTTCCTCCCACAGTCCAAAAACATGGATCAAGTCAATTGAGTTCTCCAAATTGCCCCATATACAGTGCATTTGTGTGTGTGAGTTTGTGCCTAGTGATATATTGGCGCCCTGTCCTGGGTCTATCTGCCCAGCGCTTGAAACTTTCCACCCTGGATGGGCATGGGAAACCCCCCCCCCCCCCCCGCGCGAGGATAAAGCGGAAGATAATGGATAAATGGAGTCTGTATCTCCCATATTGCTCTCAGGCGTTATGTGTAGGCCCTTTCACTAGGTGGCAGCGTCGTAGCGGACATCCTGGTTAGACAGCCGTCTCACAGGAAGAGTTGTGTCCCAATATGAAAGATTATTATTATAATATTATGTTTATTATTGCAGGATAAACTCGTTTGAGTTGGTTTTGTTTCAGCTGCTGCGATGTCAGTGTGTAAACCAATCAGGGGCGTTTTTAGTGTTTAGAAACATCAGGGGCTTTAGCCCAGATCCCTTATTCCCCCTCTGTCCTCTTTAAAAATTGCCCATACATGAGTGTATTTATCCATTTTTCAAACTGTTGTTACATTCATTTAGTTTGATCATTCATTAGTTATATTAGATAAAATTAAATTACATATAAATATGTCACGGCACGGCACACTGATCCCCATCTGGGTGGAGTTTCCATGTTCTCCCCGTGTCTGCATGGGTTTCCTCCGGGTTCTCCGGTTTCCTTCCTCCCACAGTCCAAAAACATGAATCAAGTCAATTGAGTTCTCAAAAAATTGCCCCATATAGAGTGTGTCTGTGTGAGTAAGTGTGCCCAGCGATGGATTGGCGCCCTGTCCTAGGTCTATCTGCCCAGCGCCTGAGACGTTCTCCCCTGGAGGGGCATGGGGAACCCCACCGCGACCCTAATAGAGGATAAAGCGGGAGATAATGGATGTATGAATGAATGAATGAATGAAATATGTCTGTCAGCAGTGCAGAGCACATTCAGTTTTAATAAATGATGGTTTTGGCTGAAAATGTTTGAAAAAATGAACCTGAGCTTCGGCAAAAAAAGCATGAATCCGTTTTATGAGTCGTAAGAAGGTTTTGTTTGAAAAACCGTAACTTTGCAACAGTTTGCGCCTTATAAAAAATTCTGACGCTTTATGAAGGTTGAGAAGCAGCTCTTTACAGCCAACATACAGTTATTACGGTAACTTTACTCCTGATACTGGCGAAAAATATCTGTCTCCCTCACTCACACACACACACACACACAATCACTCACTCACACACACACACACACACAATCACTCACTCACACACACACACACACACACACACACACACACTCACTCACTCACTCACACACACACACACACACACAATCTGAAGGTTGGGGGTTCAAATCCCAGGTCCACTGAAGTTACCAATGTGGGTCCTTGAGCAAGGCCCTTAACCCTCATTGCTCCAGGGATGTTGTGATTAACCCTGTGCTCACCTTGTAAGTCGCTTTGGATAAAAGCATCTGCTAAAAGACCAAATGTAATGTAAATATAATGTAAATGATAAAACTGCAGCTAAGATTGAGGTGCGAATCCTAATCTAGGTGGCGTTTCCATGTTTTCCCCGTGTTATTTAAGGTGAATTTGCTGCAGTAAAATTGCAAATTGGCTGCAAATAAAATTGCCGCTTTCAAGTTACCTAGAGTTTCCTTGTGTGTCTAGTGACGTGTCGGTGCCCTATCCTGGGTGTATACAATTAGTCAACATGATTAGTCAATGAAAACCTGTTTCCTGATGGTATAAAAACCCCTAATCCCACATGAACCTCTTTTATGTTCTTGGATTAAATGTCAGATTATCTTGCCTTACACTTTACCTTTTAAAACAGCTGTGATGGTTCTAAATGATAAAACTGCCCATGGGATTGAGGTGCGAATCCCGATCTACGTACTGTTTCCATCATTCCATCAATGATTCACATCATTCAATGTGAATTGTCTGCAATAAATTGCCCCTTTCAAGTTCCCTAATGTTACATTATGTGCCTAGTAATAATAAGCTGAGATGAGATTGTAGGCTTGTGACCTTAGGGTCCCCGGTTTGATTCCCAGTCCCAACAAGTACTATGACTAAAGTACCCTTGGGCAAGGCACCTAAACCTATTTGCTTCCTGGGGCTGTGTACAGGGCTGCCCACTGCTCCAGGCACGTGTGCTCACTTCACCGTGTATATATGTATGTATGTATGTATGTCTCACATGTCTCACTGCACGGAAGGGTTTAATGTGGAGAAAGCAAGCACAGTAGTTTCTAAACTATATAAGATACAAAGATACTTGAGCTACATCGGAGTCATTTTATTGATTGGTTTTTTTTGTTACACAGAAACCTGCCGATCATAATGACGTGGGTGGAAGCGCAGAAGCCAGGCGTGAACGGCGTCAACATCATCACCTCAGACTTTGTGGAGCTGGTGGACTTTGCCAGCACTGTCATCCGACTCAATAACCTTCTCATTCCTGACCGTGCCATCACATAACCTCTACTGCTAGAGCTCCCATGATTGGCTTAGTCCAGTGCTTCCTAAACGTTTCACACCAAGTATCACCCATTATCAAATCCAAACTTTTAAGTACCACCATGTTTTTCGTCACAGAACGACATATGGCAAACATTAATTAGGTGTATATTAAAGCAATAACGTACGAGGGCATGGCATTAGTGTGAATAAATCACAAAAAGAGGTATTGTAGGGCACAACTCATAGCGGAGTACAGTTACACCCCTTTCCCGTGATTTATTCCCAAAAGTACACGACATTGGTAGCACGTGGCTTAGTGCTTAGAATGTTCGCCTCTCAGCGCTGGGGATCCGGGGTCGAATCCCGATCTGGGTGGAGTTTCCATGTTCTCCCCATGCCCGTGTGGGTTTCCTCCGGGTTCTCCTGTTTCCTCCCACAGTCCAAAGACGTGTATTCAAGGTGAATTGAATGCTCATAATTGCCCTTTATAGTGTGTGTGTGTGTGTGTGTGTGTGTGTGTGTGTGTGTGTGTATATGTGTGTGTGTGTAAGTGTACCCAGTGATAGATTGGCGCCCTGTTCTGGGTGTATCTGCCCAGCGCCCGAAACATTCTTCCCTGGATGGGCACAGGGAACCCCAACCACGACCATAACAGAGGATAAAGCGGGAGATAATGAATGAATGAATAAGCAACCTCGAGTGCCTTATTGCCGGTGGCTTAGTGGTTAGCACATTCGCCTCTCAGCGCTAGAGATTCCCGGTTCGAATCCCCATCTGGGTGGAGTTTCCATGTTCTCTCCGTGTCTGCGTGGGTTTCCTCCGGGTTCTCCAGTTTCCTCCCACAGTCCAAAAACATGGATCAAGTTAATTGAATTCTGAAAAATTGCCCCCTATAGAGTGTGTCTGTGTGAGTGAGTGTGTGCCCAGCGATGGATTGGCGCCCTGCCCAGCGCCCGAGACGTTCTCCCCTGGATGGGCATGGGGAACCCCACTGCGACCCTAATAGAGGATAAGCGGGAGATAATGAATGAATGAATGAGTGCCTTATTGCTTTTATAAAACGGTTACAAATGCTATAATAAAACGACAAAGTTTGATTCATAAATGCGTTTATTGAAAACAAAAACGCTGAAAAACTGCGACTTTCACGGCGTAATCTAGTCTGGTTTTTAGAGTGAATGCAGATTATGTTTCTGGTTTCTCTTACATTCAAATACTGCCATCTAGTGGCTGAATTACAGAACACAGTTCATAAAGTATTTTAGGAAATATAATGTATTGTATATCCATACCATTATCTGTTGTATCTCATTGTGCTGACGTGCTAACAATAAGCTACTGTCTTTCCAAACTTAGAAATACATGCTGTATATAAAATTAAATAAGGTCATCTTATTGAATGTTTTTGGCTACATACGTATATCCTGAAATTATTTTAAATTAATCAGCTGCCATGGACAACTGCAACATCAAATTGTTTGTCTTTTTCTTTCATACTGTGTATTTTTCTTGTAATACTGCATTAAAGTTTTGGTAGTAGATTATCCATCCATCCATCCATCCATCCATTATCTTCCGCTTTATCCTATATAAGGGGGGTGCCCCATGCCCATCCAGAGGAGAACGTTTCGGGTGCTGGGCAGATATACCCAGGACAAGGCGCCAATCTATCACTGGGCACACACTCACACTCTATATGGGGCAATTTGGAGAACTCAATTGACTTGATCCATGTTTTTGGACTGTGGGAGGAAACCAGAGAACCCGGAGGGAACCAACGTAGACACAAGGAGAACATGGAAACTCCACCCAGATGGGGATTCGAACCTGGAATCCCTAGCACTGAGAGGAGAACATGCTAACCACTAACCCACCGTGCCGCCCTATAGATTATATTATTTATATTATATTTATATTACATAAATCCTAGTCGCTCTGCTGTGGTCAAAGCTAACTAAATTTGATCTTAATTTGGAAGGCTCAGCTCCAGTAATTATAACTGCTGCTTTAGACATGTTTTTTGTGACCTTTGTGTGATGTCAGTGCATATTTGTTCAGCATGCTCGCCATAAGCCCATAGTAACCACAAGAAATGCGTTCTGATACCAAGCGCCAAACACCAATAATCGGTTTCTCTATTTAGCCTCCTTTCGAGTTGGGTCTTATGCTTTTAAAATGAAAGCATAAAAATATATAGTTTTTTCCGAGCAGTGCAGATAGATGATTAATTTTTTATTTCTGGTTATTTATATTTGTAAAGAATTTAAAAAATTTGTAAAAACTATTTAATATATGTTTTATAGACTGTTTTAAGCAACAGTTTGGACACATAACGTATAGAAAACATTTTACAATGATAATTGGGAAAAAATGTATCCATCCTTCCATTATCTTCCGCTTTATCCTCTAAGGTTGCGGGGAGGGGGGGGGGGTATCCTGTATAGGTAAAATAATGACACACATTTTGTGTATATATTATTCAGCCACCAAACATGTCTTAACTGATCATCCATCCATCCATTATCTTCCCCTTTATCCTCTATTAGGGTCACAGGGGGGTTCCCCATGCTCATGCTGGGGAGAACGTTTCGAGCGCTGGGCAGATACACCCAGAACAGGGTGCCAATCTCTGAGCACACACTCACTCACACAAACACACTCTATATGGGGCAATTTGGAGAATTCAATTGACTTAATCTATGTTTTTGGACTGTGGGAGGAAACCGG
The DNA here is from genome assembly GCA_019802435.1 of Corydoras maculifer. Taxonomy (NCBI): domain Eukaryota; kingdom Metazoa; phylum Chordata; class Actinopteri; order Siluriformes; family Callichthyidae; genus Corydoras; species Corydoras maculifer. The sequence continues at coordinate 810,382 of JAFMOD010001154.1, forward strand.
AGAACCTGGAGGAAACCCACACGGACACGGGGAGAACATGGAAACTCCACCCAGGTTGGGATTTGAACCGGGAATCCCTAGCGCTGAGAGGAGAACGTGCTAACCACTAAGCCACCGTGCCGCCCCTTAACTGATCAAATAGACTAAACTGGAATGCTACTAAAAGCGATAATAGAGCATGCTTCTGGAAACAGTTAGAAACACTGAAGGTAATGTTCTCATTGCCAGAAATTGAAAGAAGCAATCAAAAGGCAATTTGCTAAATAAACATTTAAAAAAACATTGATGCAATTGCACGGTATTAACATGATGTCAAATTCAGCTGTTAAGGTGGGAAAAAACTGCAGAACTGAAAGAAGGGATTAAATGGTGCATGTAATGGTGGTGGTAAAAAGTCCCTCTGGAGCTCTGGAACAGTGTGCGAGGGTGTGGGGTTTCAGTGTGTTCATATTTACTGCACCCATCAGTTTCATTTTAGGATTTAGATTAAACTATAGACATACAAATCCAAACTACAGGGACCAAGATTTGATCCTGTCATTAACTACACAATTTAGAGCTTTCATTTAACCTTGAATTCATGTTTTTGGACTTTGGGAGGAAACCAGAACATGGAAACTACACCCAGGTTAGGATCCGAACCTGGATCCCCAGCTGAGAGGTGACCATCATGCCATCAAGTTGAAGATGATGTGATGTAAATATAAATGTTTATTCCAAAATAATGATTTGTATTAAATCAAGCGGCAGGTTTTATGTACAAGCCTTCATCCTATACCGGCTTGATTATTGTAATGCACTTCTTGTCTCAGCATGTACAATCAGCCCTTTACAACTGATTCAGATCCCGACTTGTGTTCAACCAGCCCAAGTGAACTCAGTCACTCCATCACTCCTCTCTCTCCATTGGCTCCCTGTAGCTGCTCTCATTCAGTACAAGTCACTGACTCTGATCTACAGGATCATTTCTGGATCTGCCCCCTCTTACCTTCACTATATATTCACAAAATACAATCCGACTCGTTCACTACGTTCTAGTGATGATTGTTGCCTGACGATTCAAACCTCACCGAGGAGCTAATTCTCACCCTTTGGCGTTCACCACTGCAAAAGAAGTAGTAATTAAGAAACTACTGAAAACACATCTCTTTCACAAACACCTGATATATATCCATCCATCATCTTCCGCTTTATCCTCTATTGGGGTTGCGGAGGGGTTCCTTATGCCCATCCAGGAGAACGTTTCTTGTGCTGGGCAGATACACCCAGGACAGGGCGCCAATCCATCACTGGGTACACTCACTCACACAGACACACTCTATATGGGGCAATTTGGAGAACACAATTATATGAATTTATATATATATATATATATATATATATATATATATATATATATATATATATATATATATATATATATATATATATAAAGGGGGGGGGTCCAGGCTCAAATGACGTTTGATAATTCTACAGTGTAGCTGGTTTACTCCATAATTACTGACTTGTGGTGTTCTCATTTGTAAGTCGCTTTGGATAAAAGCATCTGCTAAATATAAATATAAAAGTAAATGTAAATGTCATACTGTATATTTACCTAATTTGGTAAAAATAGCATTTAAGTGTGAACCAATTAAAAATAATGCTCCACCGTTTTTATATACATGCTATTATATTATTTGCGTGAAAAAAGTTTACAACATTGACAGCAGGTTGCCCCGTCATGTTACTTTACATTTTAGTGTAGTGATCTTAAGCCAACTTTGAAACCACATTTTTGAATGTATCTTTGTTTAAGTTACTCCCACTGAACCTAACTCCTCACCCTCCCTCTAAAACTTGTTAAACTTCTCCGTCCTTGGCTCTGTGACGAACCTGAAGCAATTTAGAGCAATGTTCACACTGTTTTATGTGGCAGAGGAGGCAATAACATATAAACAGATACTAATTGAGTAGTCTCTGGGGCTGATGGGTTGCAGAGGCCAGTGGATGCTGACAGCCAGGCATTTTTCAAATTTCCGCTTACCTCATCATCTTAGTTCTCAGACTTTGCTATGGAGTTTTAAATTAGGAGGAATAAGACTTTATGGTCTGAAATGGCTAAATCTATTTGAATATGACATTTTATCCATAGCTCATCTAAAGAAACAAAACACAGTATAGTGACAAAAGTATTGGGACACAGGGGTTACGCGTTAATCTGCATATGCAGTTATGACATTCCATTCTTTGTTCATTCCACCATTGCAGCTACAAAGGTTTTTACTCTCCATGAAGATATTGCTGGACACAGACTCACACACACACTCTATAGGGGCAATTTAGAGTATATTTTTTAAACTACGGAAAGCGGAAAACGCGGAGAAAATCCCTGTGAACACAAGGAAAACATGGAAACTCCACCCAGGTTGGCATTCAAACCTGAATCTTATACACTGAGAGGTAAACATGCTAACCACTAAGCCACCGTGCCACCCTTCAAAAACAAACCAGTGGTTTTTACTTCAGACACATCATGAGAAAAACTATTTGCCTGGAAAACATTTTCTGACAGAATTTGAGAGGTTTGATTGAAAAGTAACAGAATATATTAATGATTTAATTTAATTTAATTTAATTTAATTTAATTTAATTTAATTTAATTTAATTTAATTTAATTTAATTTAATTTAATTTAATTTAATTTAATTTAATTTAATTTAATTTAATGAATTAATTATTCATTCATTTATTCATTCATTATCTTCCACTTAATCAGCTACTAGAGACATGGGGGGGGGGGGGTGTCCACCATGCCCATCCAGGGGAGAATGTTTCAGGCGCTGGGCAGATACACCCAGAACAGGGCACCAATCTATCACTGGGCACACACTCACTCACACACACACACACTATATATGGGGCAATTTAAAGCATTCAATTTACCTCGAATCCTTGTTTTTGGACTGTGGAAAGAAACCAGAGAACCCGAAGGAAACCCACATGGAGAAGAACATGGAAACTCCACCCAGATTGGGATTCGAACCTAAATCTTATACACCGATCATGCTAACCACTAATTCCCCGTGCCGACCTTCAGAAACAAACCACAGATTGGTTTTGAAGCACAGATTAGCAAACGGGGCTCTTACACATCATGAGAAAAACAATTGGGCTGGAAAACATTTGTTGACAGAATATGAAGATGATTGCAAAGAAATGGAAAATATGGAAAATATTAATGCAGAAATGCTACATGCTAACTAGCTGTGAGGGATGCTGAATAAGTATTAAGTGTTTTTCAGTTCCAGGACGTTGAGACAGTGTGTTATCCATGCTCTCTGTGTTAGTTAATGGAAGTGTTCATTGCCTTTTGTTCTGTCTCATCCATGTTCTGTCTTCAGCCAGTTTAAGCTTTACGCTCCCACCACAAAGTCTGAACAGTTCATAATCATGACCCACATCAATTTTAAAAATGTATTCATTAACAGTGAATATTTAAACTGAATTAAATAACTGGTAGAAAATAAAATGAATATAATAATAGCAATAATATTACAAACAGAGTGGCACGGTGGCTTAGTGGTTAGCATGTTTTCCTCTAAGTGCTGGGGATCCACCTAGGCATCCTGATCTGGGTCGAGTTTCCATGTTCTCCCCGTGTCCGCAAAGGTTTTCTCCCACAGTTCAAAAACATGGATTCAAGGTGAATTGAATGCTCTAAATTGCCCCATATAGTGTGGGTTTGTGTGAGTGAGTGTGTGTGTGCCCAGTGCCCAAAACTACAAGGTGTACTATGAAAAACTGTTTCTTTTTTCACAAATACAGTACATATTACCAGCCTTTTCATTTAGTATACATCTGTTTATGAAGTTAATTATACAACCAGTCATTGGAAATAAATATGGATTTTAGGACAAGGAATAATGGAAAATGTTTCTGCTATGGCATAAAACACTTATATAAGTGTACGCCTATATAAGTGTATATTCTGCTATTAACCTAATTAAAATGTTGGGAAGGGCGGCACAGTGGTTTAGTGGTTAGCAGGTTCGTCTCTCAGCGCTGGGGATTTGGGTTCCGATTCCAATCTGGGTGGAGTTTCCATGTTCCAAGTACTCCCCGTGTCTGCGTGAGGTTCCTCTGGGTTCTCCAGTTTCCTCCCACAGTCCAAAACATGTATTGAGGGTTAATTTAATGCTTTAAATTGCCCCATATAGTGTTTGTGTGTGAGTGTGTGTGCCCAGTGATAGATAGGCGTCCTGTCCTGGGTGTTTCTGCCTAGCGCCTGAAACATTCTTCCCTGGATGGGCATGGGGAACCCCCCCCCCCATGACCATAGTAGAGGACAAAACAAAAGCTAATGGATGATAGTTGTTCATAATTTTTGAAGGTTGAATATTGGTTCACCTCTCAGTGCTGGGCATCGAAGTTTGAATCTCCATCTGGGTGGAGTTTCCATGTTCTCCCCGTGTCCACGTGGGTTTCCTCCGGGTTCTCCAGTCAATTGAATTGTCCAAAGTGCGCCATATATAGTGTGTATGTGTGAGTGAGTGAGTGTGTGTCCAGCAATAGATTGGTGTCCTGCCCTGGGTGTATCTGCCCAGCACCCGAGACGTTCTCACCTGGATGGGTATGGGGAACCCCCCCGCGACCCTAGTGGAGGATAAAGCAGAAGACAATGGATGGAATTCAATATTGAAAAAGTGTTTTTTGGAGAATTGCTTATTTAAACAAATATTGATGTTGGTGTGATAGACATGAGTTCATGAACCCTGAGCAGGAAAACTCTCAGCATAGAACACTATTAAGTCAGATCAAGTCTCATATCTCTGTCTCTGATGTAACAGTTTGTGGTGCGTTTTGATTATGGACTTCTGGGTGGATTTCTATGCAAAGAGTCGGAGTTTCTGCCTTGTGGAGGTAGGACTGTGTGCATTGTTGCTGTGAGTTACACAGTAGAGGTCGCAGTATATAAGTGGTATTCGATGATTGCTTGTTCTCCAGCATCTTCTTGTTAACATGCTTAATGGACAGTTGACAACGTAGCAGTTGAAAGAAGGCTGTGCGAAACTGCCGGGAAGACAGATTGTACAATAAGGGGTTGAGCACCGAGCTAAGGTAGAAGAAGGTGTCAGCCACAGGCAGAAGTCCAACATACGCCACCAGGTAATGTACAGTCCATGCAGATTTGGGCACAGCGGCTGTCATCATACGGCGCAACTGGTTTGGCATCCAGCACACAAAAAGCGAGCACACTATCATCACTAGAGAACACACATTCATACATAATGATCAATACAACAATGATCAATGCTGTAATGACCTAAGCACCAATGCATAAACAGAGAATAAACATATTAACATCCATCCATTATCTTCCGCTTTATCCTCTATTAGGGTCACGGGGGGAGTTCCCCATGCAAGGGAGAATGTTTTGGGCGCTGGGCAGATACACCCAGGACAGGGCGCCAATTTATCACTGGGTACACACTCACACACTCACACACACAGACACGCACACAAACACACTCTATATGGGGCATTTTGGAGAACTCAATTGACCTTGATCCATGTTTTTGGACTGTGGGAGGAAACCGGAGAACCCGGAGGAAACCCACGCGGACACGGGAAGAACATGAAACTCCACCCAGATGGGGATTCAAACCGGGAATCCCTAGTGCTATATATATATATATATTTATATATATATATATATATATATATATATATATATATATATATATATATATATATATATATATAACTCTCTCTCTCTCTCTCTCTCTCTCTCTCTCTCTCTATATATATATATATATATATATATATATATATATATATATATATATATATCATTCATTCATTATCTTCCGCTTATCCTCTATTAGGGTCGCGGTGGGGTTCCCCATGCCCATCCAGGGGAGAACGTCTCGGGCGCTGGGCAGATAGACCCAGGACAGGGCGCCAATCCATCGCTGGGCACACACTCACTCACACAGACACACTCTATAGGGGGCAATTTTTCAGAATTCAATTAACTTGTTCCATGTTTTTGGACTGTGGGAGGAAACCGGAGAACCCGGAGAAAACCCACGCAGACACGGAGAGAACATGGAAACTCCACCCAGATGGGGATTCGAACCGGGAATCCCTAGTGCTAAGAGGCGAACGTGCTAACCACTAAGCCACCGTGCCACCTTGTCTTGTTTTATTAACGATAAACTTCTGACTTGAGTTTTTCTCTCATTTGTAAGTCGCTATGAATTGAATCAATCCATTATCTTCCACTTCATCCTCTACTAGGGTCGCAGGGGGGTTCCCCATGACTATCCGGGGAGAACGTTTCAGGCCCTGGGCAGATACACCCAGGACAGGGCGCCAATCTATCACTGGACACACACTCACTCACACAGACACACTCTATATCCGGCAATTTGGAGAATTCAATTGACCTTGATACATGTTTTTGGACTGTGGGAGGAAACCCACGCGGACAAGGAGAGAACATGTAAACTCCACCCAGATTGGAATTCGAACCGGGAATCCCCAGCACTGAGAGGTGAACGTGCTAACCACTAAACCGCCCTTTGTGTGATTTTATCCCAAATAATTAGAATATTTGTAAAGAAAACAATAAAAAGAGACATAAATAGCGTATGAATATTTAAATGTGAACTAAGAAGGTAGTATAATTTTTACCTAGAAAAACGATGGTCTGTTTGCGAGAACTTGTAAGTTTCTTGGGAACCGCAGGTCTCCTTAATGTGTCCGTAGTAGGCATGGGATTCTTGAGAACCAAAATCATACTTCTGCACATGAAAGCAACACTGCCAAGGACCAGCAGGTAGATGATGAAGGCAGTGAAAACACTGGCACGGTACATTGTCCAGTACTCACGGAGGTTGGTGCAGAAGGTCAGATTCTGTACTGGTGCGCCCCCAGGTTCCAGCACATGCCCCTCTGTCCCAGTGGCAAAAAGCAGTGGGATGGCAATGATGACGGAAATGAGCCACGCCGCGACGATTAGCTGAGCAGTGCGGGTGTGGGCCAGAGTTTTGTACTGGAACGGATGACATATCGCGATGTAGCGTTCGAAGCTTAGCGTGGTCACGTTTAGGATGGTGGCATAGCTACATGCTTCGAAGAGGAAGTTGTATATCTTGCATGCTATGTTTCCAGAGGCTGAGCTGAAGGGAAACCAAATGGCACTGTAGAGCTCCACGGGCATGCCTATCAAAAGTACCAGCAAATCAGAGCAGGCTAAGCTTACCATGTGATCGGTCACATTCTTCTGTAGGTACCCGTTTTGCTGAAGCACTTGGGTGACGTGAATGGTAATGCTGTTCCCAACGATGCCCAAGAAGAGGATAAGGCTGTAAAGTATGGTGAGGAAGACCTTCACTTCCACGTTGGTCTCCAGCTTTCCCCAGTCCTGCTCTCCGTCCCAGTCAGCCATACCCTCGCTCTCAGTCACACTGTCTGGCCCTGTTGACTTTAGTCCGGGTAGCCTTATCTTTCCAGGAACACACCTTTATCAGCACTATTAATCATCAAACGACAACTAAGAAGTAGGTGGCGTGCTCAAATAAGTATTCAGACTAATTCATTAATCTATATAATAACAGAATTATACCGAGAAGCTCAGCTGCCACAATGTATGAAACATACCTGAGCCCAGGTTCTTTCTCTCTTTGTGTAGATGAATGTAGCTCTTTGTACTTAACAATGGTTTTCACGGATTTCCTCACATAGTATCTGAGTTAATCATAACCAGTCGACACAGTCAGTGTGTGTACTGTATGTGTGTCTATCTATTGGAGAAGAATTCATTCATTCATTATCTCCCGCTTTATCCTCTATTAGGGTCACGGTGGGGTTCCCCATGCACATCCAGGGGAGAACGTCTCGGGCGCTGGGCAGATACACCCAGGACAGGGCGCCAATCCATTGCTGGGCACACACTCACTCACACAGACACTTGGAGAAGTCAATTGAGTTGATCCATGTTTTTTGGACTGTGGGAGGAAACCGGAGAACCCGGAGGAAACCCACGCAGACACGGGGAGAACATGGAAACTCCACCCAGATGGGGATTCAAACCGGGAATCCCTAGCGCTAAGAGGCGAACGTGCTAACCACTAAGCCACCGTGCCGCCTTGGAGAAGAATTAATGGACTAATTTGATTTAAATATAACAACAGCTACACTTTAGATGAGTCAAATCCCGAAATCAGAATCAGAATCAGAATCAGAATACCTTTATTGTCATTATACCAGGTATAACGAAATTAAGGTGCCATACTTTCAGTGTCACACACTAAAAATTACATCAACAAAGAGATTTAAAAGATAGCACTATAATTTAACAAAATTTTGAATTATTTACAAGAGTGTATAAAACTGTACAGAGTGAGAGAATGTATTTGTATATTGCACGTTGTTTGTATATTGCACGTTCAAAAATGTACAGAACTGAGTGAATTGTTATAAATAAATAAATAATTGTGAAAGTTTCACGATGTGCCTTTTAATGTCCGAACAGCGGTTGGGTAGAAGCTATTTCTGAGCCGTTTTTAAAAAAATTTTTATTGCTCTGTAACGTCTACCTGAAATATCACTGTACATGTAAACAATTTTGTTTCATAGAGCTTAGGCGGCGGCACTGTGACTTATTGGTTAGCACGTTCGCCTCTCAGTTTGAATCCCAATCTGGGTGGAATTTCCATGTTCTCCCTGCGTCTGTGTGGGTTTCCTCCGGGTTCTCTGGTTTCCTCCCACAGTCCAAAAACATGGATCAAGTTCAACTGAATTCTACAATTTGCCCCATATGGAGTGTGTTTGGGTGTGTGTCTGTGTGAGTGAGTGTGCGCAGCGATAGATTGGCACCCTGTCCTGAAATATTCTCCCCTGGAGGGGCATTGGAACCTCTCCATGACCCTAGTTGAGGATGAAGAGGAAGATAATGAATGGATTGCATTGAAGCCAGTATTATTATTAATCAGGTTTGATATCTAACAGGTATTAGGTTTTTTCTTAATTTCTCACTTGTGTTGTTCTCACATTTTTAAATCATTTGTAAGTGCAAAACAAATTATTGTAATTAATAAACCTAATTATTTTAAAGTACAGGTGGTACAGTACAGGTGGTGGTTAGCATGTTCTCCTCTCAGCTCTAGGGATTCCCGTTTCAAATCCCAATCTTGGTGGAGTTTCCATGTTCTCCTCGTGTCCGCGTGAGTTTCCTCCGGGTTCTCCAGTTTCCTCTCACAGTCCAAAAATATGGATCAAGGTCAATTGAATTCTCCAAATTGCCCCATATAGAGTGTGTCTGTGTGAGTGAGTGTGTGCCCAGTGATAGATTGGTGTCCTGTCCTGGGTGTATCTGCCCAGTGCCCGAAATGTTCTTCCCTGGATGGGAATAAGGAATCCCCCTAGGAGTGACCCTAGTAGAGGATAAAGCGGAAGATAATGGATGGATGGATTTTAATATAACAACAATTACGTAAGATGAGTCAAATCCCATCCATCACAGTAAATGTAAACAATTTTCTTAGATCTTATTAGCTTTATAAAGTTATCCACACGTAATTAATGATCAGTTTGATATCTAACAGTGTAACTGGTTTCTTCTTAATTTCTCACTTGTGTTGTTCTCACATTTGTAATTCAGGGGAGAACGTTCAGGGGTGCCAATCTTTCACTGAGCCCACTAACACACACACACACACACACACACACACACACACACACACACACACATACACTCTATTATGGGGCAATTTAGAGCATTTACTTGATCTTGGATCCATGTTTTAGTCAGGTAACGAACATATTATGTACTTTGAACGTTATTTTAAATTAAATATACTGTATACTTATTGTTATATCGACCAGGTTATGTTTGGTGCGCATGCGCTGTGGGACTTCCACTGTCCTCCCGTTTCCATTGCTGGAGGAGCGCAACGGGACAGGGCGCGTTCAATAGCGGCACAAAACCAAACCAAAACCAAACAAAACAACCTGCTCCACGCGTTGTTTAATCGTCCTGCTGTCCAGACCTGAGGAGTAAACACGGACATCGATATCGAAAAGTCGGAAAGCCTTAAAGTCGTCTTTGGTTCTGCTGTGTGTTGGTTCCAGTGGTTTGCTGCGCACCTGAGGAACGCGCTGGAACGCAGCTCAGAATGACGGGCATCGCTTCATCCACAGTAAGAGCTGATCTGAGACCTGTTCTGCACTCTGTATACACACCAAAGTATGCTACAAATATACACAATTACAGATAGGTATTCATAGTAATATAGTATAGTAAGTAATATTTAGCACTATTATTAATAGTAATATATATGTTCCTCTTAGGGCGGCACGGTGGCTTAGTGTTTAGCATGTTCTCCTCTCAGCGCTGGGGATTCCCGGTTCGAATCCCAATCTGGGTGGAGTTTCCATGTTCTCCCCGTGTCTGCGTGGGTTTCCTACAAGTTATCCGGTTTCCTCCCACAGTCCAAAAACATGGATCAAGTCAATTGAATTCTCCAAATTGCCCCATATAGAGTGTGTCTGTGTGAGTGAGTGTGTGCCCAGCGATGGATTGGCGCCCTGTCCTGGGTGTATCTGCCCAGCGCCAGAAACGTTCTCCCCTGGATGGGCATGGGGAACCTAACTTACAGAAGATAATAAATGAATATATGTTCCTCTTAGGGCGGCACGGTGGCTTAGTGGTTAGCATGTTCTTCTCTCAGCGCTAGGGATTACTGGTTCGAATCCAAATCTGGGTGGAGTTTTCATGTTCTCCCCCTGTTCGAGTGGGTTTCCTCTGGGTTCTCCGGTTTTCTCACACAGTCCAAAAACATGGATCAAGGTCAATCAAATTCTCAAAATTGCCCTGTATAGAGTGCGTGTGTGTGTGTGTGTGTGTGTGTGTGTGTGTGTGTGTGTGTGTGTGTGTGTGTGTGTGTGAGCGTGTCCCGAGTGATAGATTGGCGCCCTGGCCTGCGTGTATCTGCCCAGCACCCGAAACGTTCTCCCTTGAAAGCGGAACCCCCCCATAACCCTAATATAGGATAAAGCGGAAGATGATGGACAGATGTTCTTCTTAATCCTGTATTTAGGGTGGACACACACAGGCACACAAACTGTATAGGGGCCATTTAGAGCATTCATTTGACCTTAAATCCATGTTTTTGGACTTTGCGCGGAACCCTATAAAGTAAAGTAAAGTATATATATATATATATATATATATATATATATATATATATATATATATATATATATATATATATATATCTTTACTTTACTTTACTTTTTATAACTGTATAAAGTAATATTTGTAATATATATTACTATATACTACACTTAATACTCTACTACTGTCTACTAGGGTCTGTTACGCTGGTGGGATACACACCGGACTAGGTGCAAATCTATCACTGGGCACACTCACTCACACAAACACACACACACACACTATGGGGCAATTTAGAGCTTTTAATTGACCTTGAATTCATGTTTTTGGACTTTGGGAGGAAACCAGAGAACCCGGAGGAAACCCACGCGGCCCGGAGAGAACATGAAAAGACCCATTATTGGAATAACCTGGTCGTTCAGTGTATTCCGTTGATCAGCTGACCTTATTCTGACCAACTGCAGATCAGAGTTAAATCCAGGTGGTGACCTCTTTGGCCAGGCAGTGTAATTGGATGTTTAACTGTAGCTATAATAGCAGCATAAACTCACTGCCCACTCCAGCAGTTACACCTGCTTATTTTTACACTCAATGTCTATTTTCTCAGCTCCATCCCTCATGGGTTTGTAGTTTTTCAGTTACAGTACTGCAACTGTTCCTTTTTCTGTTGAAAGCTTCTCAGTACTGTATTGTCGCTGATGTTGTGCTGAGTTAGTGTGTACTGCACTGGTATGACTGGATCCGACCACCAGCATCCTGTAAGCAGCATTCTGTGAGCGCTGATAAGAGTTTAGAAAAAGACAAACTGTTTCAACAAATGGACTGTCTCCATCCATCCATTATCTTCAACTTTATCCTCTACTAGGGTCGCGGGGGGGAGGGGGGGGGTTCCCCATGCCCATCCAGGCGAGGACGTTTCAGGCGTTAGGCAGATACACCCAGGACAGATAGCTAGATAGAATCCTTTATTCATCCCGAAGGAAATTTAGCAGCCAGTAGCAGTAACAGTCAAGTAAAAAATAGAGGGAAATTTAAATATATCTATTTACAATTTTCCATTATAAAGTGTGAAGTTTGTAGTAGTATCAAAACTAAAAATGAAAATAAAGTGTCCAGTATGGATGGAGACCAAGTGATCATGTGCAAAATACAATAGACAGTTTTTAAATGTCCTGTTGTTTTATTTGTTCTTCAGTTATATTGTAGAGCCTGATGGCCCTCTAAACAAAAGATCTCCTCAGTCTTTCTGTAGAGCAGTTCAGTGACAATAGCCTGCCACTGATAGTGCTCCTTTGGTCCATAATGATGGTGTGCAATGGGTGACCATCATCGTCCATGATGGAGAGCAGTTTGTTTAGTGTCCTCCTCTCTGCCACCTTAATTACAAAGTCCAGTTCTGTACCCAGCAACTTGTCCAGCCACCTCACATCTCGCTTCGTAATACTGCCACCCCAGCACATCACAGCATAGAAGAGAAAGCTGGACACCACAACAAACTATCACACGGTTCCAAACTATCACTGAGCAGAAGTGTCTCTGACTTAAAATATATAACTGTGAGCAAATACAGTAATTAAAACTCCATCAATTCTAGTATGGCTTTTTCCGTCTGTACCATACTGTACGCAACACACACGACCACTTTTCGAATCCCAATCTGGGTGGAGTTTCCATGTTCTCCCCGTATCCGCATGCGTTTCCTCTGGGTTCTCTAATTTCCTCCCACAGTCCAAAAACATGGATCAAGGTCAATTGAATGATTTACATTACCCCATATAGAGTGTGTGTGTCTGTGTGAGTGTGCCCAGCGAAAGGGCACCTGAAATGTTCTCCCCTGACTGGGCAAAGGGGGCAAAACCCTGTGCGACCCTTAAAGAGGATTAACATATATTACTATTATTAATAGTACTGTATATTAATATTACTTACTTATTATATTACTATTAACACCTATCTGTAATCTATAATTATACAATGTAATTTGTATTTAAATTTTACCCTCCCCCACCCCCCACCCCATAGCGGTAAAGTGTCCCATAGGAGTGTGTAGCAACATTGAGGAAACGCAAGGAACACCAGCATCTGTGCCCTGTAAATAAGAACTGGCGATAGTAAAAACCAATTAAGCTAATTAACTTAATTAGCAGGGCAGGGTGCAGAATCAGAACTCAGGGGAGAGAGGAGGTGTGTGAGCTGTAGGTGGGGACAGTGGAGGCGGTGTGAAAGCTGTAAGTGTGACAACAACAGTATGAAAAATTTATCGTTATTTTATCGCTAAAAATTCATTTTCATTCATTCATTATCTCCCGCTTTATCCTATATTAAGGTCACGGTGGGGTTTCCCATGCCCATCCAGGGGAGAACGTCTCGGGCGCTGGGAAGATACACCCAGGACAGGGCGCCAATCCATCGCTGGGCACACACTCACTCACACAGACACACTCTATATGGGGCAATTTGTAGAACTCAATTGACTTGATCCATGTTTTCGGACTGTGGGAGGAAACCGGAGAACCCTGAGGAAACCTACGCGGACACAGGGAGAACATGGAAACTCCACCCAGATGGGGATTCGAACCGGGAATCCCTAGAGCTGAGAGGAGAACATGCTAACCACTAAGCTACCGTGCCGCCCTATCGCTAAATATGTTAAACTAATAATAATACGGGCGGCACGGTGGCTTAGTGGTTTGCACGTTCGCCTCTCAGCACTAGGGATTCCCGGTTCGAATCCCCATCTGGGTGGAGTTTCCATGTTCTCCCCGTGTCTGCGTGGGTTTCCTCCGGGTTCTCCGGTTTCCTCCCACAGTCCAAAAACATGGATCAAGTTAATTGAATTCTTAAAATTGCCCCCTATAGAGTGTGTCTGTGTGGGTGAGTGTGTGCCCAGCGATGGATTGGCGCCCTGTCCTGGGTGTATCTGCCCAGCGCCCGAGACGTTCTCCCCTGGATGGGCATGGGGAACCCCACCGCGACCCTAATAGAGGATAAAGCGGAAGATGATGAATGAATGAATGAATAATAATAATACGTTTTTTTATTATTAGAACTATTAGAATTACATCATTAATTTTTTTACATAATGGCTTTTAATGGGGTATAATAATTATTTTGTGACTGTGAACACTCAGTGACAACAAAACATTTTCACACTTATTATTAACAAGCAACTGATTATGATATGTATATAATAGCATGTTTAAAAAGTTAAAGATATCTCGTATAGAACTCGTATACATATGTTGTGGGCACTTTATTTTCTGGCTGCATACCTGAAGGTGCTGGATCAGGTTCTTAATGCAAGCTTCAGCATGATCTGGTGTGTTCAGTGCATCATACTCAGATGTACATCTGGAGATAAGCTCCATGCTGGATGCAGCAGATTGCCAAAAACAGTGTTTATGAAACGTCCCGTTATCTACTGAAGCCAATCTATTACATGGCAGACACACAGACACACACAAACACACACTATATAGGGTAATTTACAGCATTCAATTTCCCTTGAATCCATGTTTCTGAACCAGAGGAAACCCACACGGACATGGGAAGGAAATTCCACCCATATTGGGATTCGAACCAGGAATCCCTAGCGCTGAGAGGAGAACATGCTAATCAATAAGCCAATGTGCCTTATATATATTACCCATCCATCCATCCATCCATCCTCTACTAGGGTTTTCCCATGCCCATCCAGGGTGGAACGTTTCGGGCGTGCCAATATATCGCTGGGCACACTCACTCACACAGACACAAACACACACACTATATGGGGCAATTTTGGAGAATTCAACTGACATTGATCCATGCCCTGAGAGGAGAACATGCTAACCACTAAGCCACCTTGCCGCCTTAAACTGTTATCATTTATCTTTTTCGAAAATTGTAGATTGATTATTAGAATGAAATTTAAAGCAACCCATTATAATATATATATATATATATATATATATATATATATATATATATATATATATATATATATATATATATATATATATATATATATATATACATCTGCCCACTTGTTTACATTTTACATTTTTATATTTATAATTTATATTCTGCATGTAGGTTTATATTGTAGATGAACCCTTTTTAAATATATTGGGGTTCACGGTTTGAATCCAAATCTGGGTGGAGTTTCCCTATCTTGTCATGTGATTTGTCCCGGTTCTTTGGTTTCTTCCTACAGTCCAAAAACATGGATTCAAGGTTAAGTGAATGCTCTAAATAGCCCCATTTACAGTGTGTATGTGTGAGTGAGTGTGTCCAGTGATAGATTGGCACCCTGTCCTAGGTGTATCTACCCAGCACCCGAAAGGCGTTTATAGGTTTAATCATTTAAGATAATTAGATTAGAGTAAATATTTATGCTATAATAAAATATAAGCTGTGCTGTACAATGGCAGCTCTGGACTTTCTCATTCATTCATTCATTCATTCATTCATTCATTATCTCCCGCTTTATCCTCTATTAGGGTCGCGGTGGGGTTCCCCATGCCCATCCAGGGAAGAACGTTTCGGGCGCTGGGCAGATATGCCCAGGACAGGGTGCCAATCTATCCCTGGGCACACACTCACTCACACACACACACACTCTTTATGGGGCAATTTGGAGAACTCAATTGACCTGATCCATGTTTTTGGACTGTGGTAGGAAACCAGAGAACCCGGAGAAAACCCACGCGGACACGGGGAGAACATGGAAACTCCACCCAGATGGGGATTCGAACCAGGAATCCCTAGTGCTGAGAGGAGAACATGCTAACCACTAAGCCACCGTGCCGCCTGGACTTTCTCAATGACTCTGAAATAACTTAAACAGTATGACTTTAGCCATGTGCACCTGTGAAAACATTTCCACGTCCATCTCATTTATTTACACTGGAAGGTTAAAGGAAGGTTAACAGCCGAAAGAACGTGGGTGCATTTAACAAAAAGTGTTTGGTATTCAAAACATTTTAAAATATTAGTCTTTATTAGGAATTAATTCCTTTTTTCTGGCTTTTTTGCTAAAAAATATCACATAGAGAACATTCCATCAGACAAGTCTTCATGAAGGAGGATCGTGCTCCTTTTATTTCATAAAAACAAAACCTGAGACAAAAGGTTGTTGGCTTTGTGAGTAGTGGTTCATATTACTTTATAATACTCTGTTAATAAATAAAGCAGACATACTGAGTGAAGAGAAAACAGAATGCTCTCTGTCTAAGAACATAATAAGAACATTGTAACAAGTCCTACAGGGAGGCATATGACGGGAGCATGCTGTTTCTCTATAGGTCATTTAACATATGTTTAAATTATAATTAAATTATTATTTTGTTGAACTCTTATCTAAATCTAATTATGTAAAAATAGCAATTTAATTGCATTTAATAGATGTATTTATAAAAATTTGTTTTGTTCAAGTCGGCATGGTGGCTTAGTGGTTAGCACATTCTCCTCTCAGCACTAGAGATTTCCGGTTTGAATCCCAATCTGGGTGGAGTTTCCATGTTCTCCCCGTGTCTGCGTGGGTTTCCTCCGGGTTCTCCGGTTACCTCCCACAGTCCATAAACATGGATCAAGTCAATTGAATCCTCAAAATTGCCCCATATAGAGTGTGTCTGTGTGCGTGAGTGTGTGCCCAGAGATGGATTGGCGCCCTGTCCTGGGTGTATCCGCCCAGCGCCCGAGACGTTCTCCCCTGGATGGGCATCGGGAACCCCACCGCGACCCTAATAGAGGATAAAGCAGAAGATAATGAATGAATGAATGAATGTTTTGTTCAGGTCATATATATTGTGCTCATCTTTATTATTGTTATGTTATGATGATTACAAAATCTAGTAATTAAATTAAGTCCTGTGTATATGATAATTAAATTCCAGAGTTTATATAAATATTAAAAAAGACATTTTAAGAAGAAATTTGACAGATTTGCAGTGAAAAAAAGCTAATTTGGGATAATACTAATACAGGGCGGCACGGTGATTTAGTGGTTAGCATGTTCTTCTCTCAGCACTAGGGATTCCAGGTTCGAATCCCAATCTGGGTGGAGTTTGCATGGTTTCCCGTGCAAACTCCAAGTGATGTCCCATGGGTTAAAGTGGTGCTTGTTAATATGTATTTTTTGATAGCATTAAACTAAATCGTCACATTATCATTCATTATTTATTCACTGTCCTTCGCTAAATCCTTTACTAAGGTGGGGGGGGGGTTCCCCCATGTCTATCTAGGGGAGAACGTTTCAGGCGCTGGGCAGATACACCCAGGACAGGACAACAATCTATCACTGGACACACACTCACTCACACAGACACACACAAATACACTCTATATGGGGCAATTTAGAGCAATCCCTTGACCTTGATCCATGTTTTTGGACTGTAGGAAGATACTTAAGAAGCTGGAGAAAATCTACGCAGACATGAAGAGAACATGGAAACTCTATTTCTATTTTAATTTTTTTAATTAACTAAAAACTCCTTATACAGAAATTTTTTTTATTATATTATTTGCTTTGAAGTGCTTTTATCAGCGCAGTTCAATACATGCTAATTTTCAAAATATGATTTAAGGTGTCGGGTCGGCACGGTGGCTTAGCATGTTCTCTTTACAGCGCTAGGGATTCCCGGTTCGAATCCCAATCTGGGTGGAGTTTCCATGTTCTCCCTGTGTCCTCGTGGGTTTCCTTTTCTGGCTTCCTCCCACAGTCCAAAAACATGGATCAAGGTCTCTGTGTGTGTGTGCCGAGCAAAAGATGGGCACCTGAAATGTTCTCCCCTGAATGGGCATAGGGAACAATATTACTATTATTAATAGTACTTTATATTAATATTGCTGTATTTTCCGGACTATAAGGCGCACCTAAAAGCCTAAAATTTTCCTAGAAATCGGACGTGCGCCTTATAATCCGGTGCGCCTTATACATGTACAGAGTTCCAAAATCTATAAAAGTATTGTTGTGTGACCGGGTGGTTTTTGTTTTGTGACCGGGTGGTTTTTTCATCACCGTCACTGCTGATCTGTGACTCCATGTGCGCTCATCTCACAGAAAAGCTGAGTGAAGAAAATTAATTCGGAGCTTGCCGTCATTCCGGGAGGATTAAATAAAGAACTCCGACCGCTGGACATTGGTGTAAACGGGGCGTTTAAAGTAAAGTTACGGGCGGCGTGGGAGAGATGGATGATAGACGCGAACACGTTTACTAAAACTCGGGAGGCGGCGGCGGGCGAGTTACCGTCTGTGAATGGATGGTGGAGGCCTGGGCTGAGGTTTCTGCTGTAACCGTTGTCCGAGCTTTTGCGAACAGCCACGAACATTGCCGAACAGCCGCCTGGCGACGAGTCTGACTCAGACATTGATGAGAGGGAACCCGGAGAGCTCGATAGTGAAACAGCTTTTTAATTCAGACACAGAAGATGAGGACTTTGATGGATTTGTGGGAGAAGAGTGATTAAAATAATGTGTGTTTTGTCAAGTCGTAGAATAAACTTCAATTATAAATCACCGTTTTACATCCTTTACTTTTCTTGTAGATCGTATGTTTTAGCAAGTGCCTTATAATATGGTGCCGTACAGAATAAGTACCGTACAAAAATAGAGTCCGTAATTCAGACTGCGCCTTATAGTACGGTGCATCTTATAAGTGGGTCAAATACAGAAATAGACCCCGTAATTCAGACTGCGCCTCATAATACGGTGCGCCTTATGGTCTGGGAAATACGGTACTTATTATATTACTATTAAAGTGTAATCTGTAATTTGTATGTAATTTCATTCCTACAGTCCAAAAAACATGGATCAAGGTAAATTGAATGCTCCAAATTGCCCCATAGAGTGTGTTTGTGTGTGTTAGTGTGAGTGAGTGCGTGCCCAGCGATAGATTGGCACCCTGTCCTGGGTGTATCTTCCCAGCTCCCGATAAATTGAATTCTCCAAATTGCCCAATATAGAGTGTGTCTGTCATGTGATTGAGTGTGTCCTGTCCTGGGTGTATCTGCCTAGTGCCCGAAACATTCTCCCCTGGATGGGCATGGAGAACCCCACCACGACTCTAGTAGAGGATAAAGTGCAAGATAATGGATGGATGAAGGATTTAGGGTGGCGTTTCCACTAATAACAAATTGCTTTTTAGATAATTTTAATGTACTTATTAGCAGTTAGTTACGCTGCACACTTCAAATTGAATAACAAACAAAGTATAAAATAAATATTAAATGTATTTCTGTATAAAATATATAAAATAAAGGTTTATTAATACTTAACTCCACTGTTAGATGTTGTCGAGTAATAAAAGTAGTGGAATGTTGATGGACAGTTTCCTTGTTTAAATCCTCCACCCTGTTAGCCTGTTGACCTTGGCACTTTTACTCATTCTGCACAATGCCATTACCATTTTAGTGTCTAATCAGGAGTGGAGAATCTCCACAAACAGACTTTGATCTCTCGATTTTCAGTCCAACCTAAACACTCCCTTCCATTTCCGGTGCTTTGGTAAAAAAAACTTGGATTCAACCGTACTTTTGAAGCAAACCCATCTTTGAGCTCGGTTGTGTATGTTGGTATCTGAGTTTTCTGTGTTAGTTTTTACTTTCTTTCCCCTTTAAACCGTCTGTTGTTGAAATCAACAGCATTATTTTTTAAGACAAAGAAGGAAGTTCTGAAGCTTTTGATTATTTGATGAGGTCACAGTTTGTTGTTTTTAATTTTTCACCTGGATGAGAATTGAAGGGAAAAAAGTTGTTGGTGGTACCACTATACACCAGATATTAAAATCAGTGTTAAGACCCTTACTTTGACCAGAGTGCCATAGAAACCTAAGAGGTGTGAATCATTCAGTGTCTGGCGATTCGATTCGATTCAGAAACGATTTTTTTCAGTTCAAATGCTCTTTAAATTTTGTTTGAAATGATGCATCATTTTAGATTTATATAAAAATAGGATTGAGCTAAATTAAAATGAGCAGTGTTAGGTTCGCTTAGCTGCCTGGCTTTTTCTTACATAAAAAACATCTATCAATGGACAAATAATTCTAAATATATTTTGTTGGATATTTTGATTTGAAGAGGCAGAAAGAACAGCCGAAGCAAGATGGTTGTCTCAACTTATTTATTGAGAACAAAGAAAACTCTTTATGGACACAGTCAGTTAGTAATGCTGGCCAGCTGGTCTGCCTCCTTCAGCTTTTAGATGCTATGAACGCCTTGTAATCCGAAGTAGAGAAAAAGACCCCGACGGAGTGTTTACCTCTGATTATATTCCTTACGTCTGTTTCCCGCCCCGAACTACCCAAGCCAATCACAAATTACCACCATATTTTTTAAATCAGCAAATTCAAGCCCAGGGTTTTGATTCAAATCTAGCTTGCCCCACCCCAGTTCCCAATGGCGGCAAGAACACAGAAATGTATTTTGTTTGAATACAAACTTTTGGGCATTTTGGAACTCTTATTATTCATTCATTCATTATCTCCCGCTTTATCCTCTATTAAGGTCACGGGGGGTTCCCCATGCCCATCCAGGGGAGAACGTCTTGGAAGAACGCGCTGGGCAGATAGACCCAGGACAGGACGCCAATCCATCACTGGGCACACACTCACTCACACAGACACACTCTGTATGGGGCAATTTAGAGAATTTAATTGACCTTAGTCCATGTTTTTGGACTGTGGGAGGAAACCGGAGAACCCGGAGGAAGCCCACGCGGACACGGGGAGAACATGGAAACTCCATCCAGATGGGGATTCGACCCGGGAATCCCTAGCGCTGAGAGGTGAACATGCTAATCACTAAACCACCGTGCCGCCCAACTCTTATTATATGAAAGTAATTTAAAATTTCTGACAATTAATACCAAAGTTTACCATAGTGTATTAGCCTTCAATCGAAACCAAAATACAGACTCTACAGTCACAGTGCATTTAGATTTTGAAAATCTTTAAAACTTAACCTTAAAAATAAAATCTATACCTCAGTCTTTTGAACTATTTTGCACCGACATTCGCTACATTTACAAAACGTAACCTTAAATATTAAATATATTTTTAACTTCTTTTAGTTCAGGGTGACGTTGCGCCAAACGGGCTCACACATTTGTCATATGTACAAAGTACCTCGATTTCATTTTACACTCGTTGTAAACAGTTGTGCTCATGCTCTCGCTTATTAAAGCCAAACTCTGGCTTTTAACGCCGACGGGGGGTCGAATCGCGCTCTCCCCCTGCTCCATGCTTCCCGATAGCATGAACTAATATGCTAGCAAACTACAACGGGAGCTGGTTAACAAGCGTGCTGTACAGTGGCCGAGCGGATACGTAATGCAGTACGCTCGGGAGGGGGCGCCAAAAAATAAAACTTTTTTAAAAGCACATTTTTAAAAAATCGATTCTTGTGAATCGATTCAGAAATGCCAGGACTATAAATCGCGATTCTTTGAAGAATCGATTTTTTTCAGCACCCCTAGAAACCTTAAGGGTGGCGTTACAGCAGGGGTCTTAAAGTGCCGGATGCAGTCTTATACGGCCCCTCACGGGTTAAAAAAATAAGCATTAAAAAAAATAATAATAAAATTAATAATAATAATCTGGCCTGCAATTTGGTTTAATTATTTATACATTATTATGTTATTTTTTATATTTTATCTTAATTTGTAATGTGGTGTTTGTGTGTTGTCTTTATTTTTGTGCTTACGCTGTGTTGCCTGGTGATTAGCGCCTGCTGCGTAAGCCCAACCCACTCGTAAGCTGCACGTCTCTGTGTGTAACGGGTTGTACTCAGAAATGAGCCAAAGTGGATGAACAGTATAACTGTCACTGCTAATGAAAGACACAGACTCGTGTAGTGATAGGAAGATGAAGATGATTGCTGAAACTCGGGAAACCGAACTCTCCAGAGAGGTAATCCATAGAACAGAAGAGAGGAGAGCGCAAACAGCGCATTACCGAAGATCGCAAAAGCCAACCAACCGAACAGCGAGATAGAGAGATAAACAGAAAGTAGTAATCAGAACTCTGGAGAAGAACTCCGAGCGCCACCAGTGGCAGGAAGGGGAATAGCAGTTACAGAGGGTAAGGTGGATGTGACACTACGCTACGCATGCGCTCATCATTCCCAGCAAAAACATTTTGTTAGCAAAAATGTCACTTCCGAAACTCTCAAAAAATAAAAGAAAAGTTAATTGGAAAAAAGGGCGGCACGGTGGCTTAGTGGTTGGCACGTTCGCCTCCCAGTGCTAGGGATTCCTGGTTCAAATCCCCATTTGGGTGGAGATTCCATGTTCTCCCCGTGTCCGTGTGGGTTTCCTCCGGGTTCTGCGGTTTTCTCCCACAGTTAATTGAGTTCTCCAAAATTGCCCCATGTAGAGTGTGTTTGAGTGAGTGAGTAAGTGTGTGCCCAGCGATGGATTGGCGCCCTGTCCTGGGTGTATCTGCCCAGCACCAGAGACGTTCTCCCCTGGATGGGCATGGGGAACCCCATCGCGACCCTAGTAGAGGATAAAGCGGGTGATATGGATGAGTGAATGAATGAATGATTGGAAAAAAAAGTACATATGTGTGTGAAAAACTCTTCTCAACTGTAAAATTTAATAAATCCAAGCACAGATCCAGACTGACCAATGCCCATCTCCAGTCCATCATCAGAGTGTCCACTGCAAACTCACTTAAAGCAAATGTGGCTAATTTGTGTCAGAAGAAGCACTGTCAAGTTTCTGGTAGCAAGCACTGAGCAAACACTGAGTGTATTTGAATGTACAATGTACAAAATGTATTTGAATTACAATATGTGTACATAGTTATTATATAAATAGTTGATTTTCCATTTTCCAATTCTTTAATCTGGCCCCCCATCGAAAACACAGCCTGGTTAGTGTAGTTAGTAGGAAGCCAGGTCACTTGAGTTTGAGACCCCTGCATTACAGAATCTGTCTGATACTGGTGTTTGTGTCTTGAGGGCGACATACCTGTGTGACTTTTAACAACATAGTAGTGGCTCGGTCCTGTAGAAACATGCTCACCTACCTGCAAGTGAGGAGGTGGAGTAACCGAGGTAGGAGGCCCCTTCAATGCCAAAAGGTGGGTCAATGATATTGGTTCTATAATTAAAGGTTGTTTTCTCTGGTGTCGTGGGTGTTTTTTCTGGAGTGTATTGTGGTTGGCACGATGACAGCAGTGAGCATGGAGCTATGAAAAATGTACCGAGTAGTCTGGCTGGTAAGCGGAGACCAGTGTGTTTGAACAGCCGTGACCTCATGGGAAGTGAACTCTCAATCTAAGGAAACGGAGGTGACAAGGCAGAAGGAGGACAAAGAGAAAAAGGAGGAGGACACGCTTCTGCTTAGCCTGGGACTTTATTCTGCCCTCAGGGTTAACTCCAGTCATCCGTGTGGCAACATTCAGCATGGCTTACAGATGATCGGCACCAGGTTCTGGATGGCTGACTTAGGCAGAGGATCTGAGAATGTGCAGAACAAAACAAATACAATCACACACAGATACACACGGAACCACACACACACACATACACACACACACACACAATGTGGACTTTACATACATAGACTAAGTACATAGAGATCTCCTCATATATATATATATATATATATATATGTATATGTATATATATATATATATATATATATATATATATATGTATATGTATATATATATATATATATATATATATATATATATATCTGTATATATGTGTATATATATATATATATATATATATATATATAGGTGGCTTAGGTGGCATGTTCTCCTCTCAGCACTGGGGATTCCCGGTTTGAATCCCCATCTGGGTGGAGTTTCCATGTTGTACCCGTGGCCACGTGGGTTTCCTCCGGGTTTTCCCGTTTCCTCCCACAGTCCAAAAACATGGATCAAGTCAATTGTGTTCTCCAAATTGCCCCATATAGAGTGTGTTTGTGTGCGTGTCTGTGTGTGTGAGTGTGTGCCCAGCCCCCGAAACGTTCTCCCCTGGATGGGCATATATATATATATATACACCGTATATATAAATTGAAGTATTTATTCATAGAATGCCTTTTACGATATCACATCATCACAAAGCAGCTTTACAGTGTTATAATTCTTTAAACCCCAAAGAGCAAACTGAAGCGACAGTGGCAAGAAAAAAACTCTGTTATGTTGTAATTTTAAGGAAGAAACCTTTTGAGGACTCAGTGGGGGGCTCATCCTTCTTGAGCGGCCGGGCAGCATCAACAGTGTAGGACAGTCATGTACAAATTGTGTGCTGATCAGGTGACCTGTATTTAACTATTGGAAAACTATATAAGTCCATTAAGGGCGTCCTGCAGGACTGTCAGTCCAATAGAACTCCAGGTTCCGTTCAGTAATCATCGTAGCTGCAGTGCTTCAGCAGAACCATATGGATGAAGATCTAATGACACCAGGAAATTAGCAACAACTCCAAAGGACCAGACAAGAAAAGCAGTTAGAGCAAATAAAACACAGTGTTTAAGAAATAACCAGAGTTTGATTGACACAGTGCATCATGTGACTCCGGCATCACTGACTAGAGCAGCAAAACTAAAAGGGGCAGATACTGCAGACTCTACTTAGTTGAGAGGACTGTCTCGAACAGCGTCATATCAGTGCCACACCCTCTATGAACTAATACATACACACTTTTCAGTCAGTGGCTCTTTCCACTGTAATGTGGGAAGGCAATTATTTCTATAACTATCCATCCATCCATTATCTTCCACTTTATCCTCTCGTGGTTGTGGCCAGGGGGGAGCGTTTTGGGCGCTGGGCAGATACACACAGGACATGGCGCCAATCTATCACTGAACACAGAAATATACATAAACACTCTCTATGTGGGGCAATTTGGAGAATTTAATTGACCTTGATCCATGTTTTTGGACTGTTGGAGGAAACCAGAGAACCCAGAGGAAACCCACACAGACACGGGGAGAACATGGAAACTCCACCCAGATGGGGATTTGAACCTGGAATCATGGCAAACATGCTAACCACTAAGCAACCATGCCACCATTATTATTATTATTATTCATTCATTAATGCATTATCTCCCGCTTTATCCTCTATTAGGGTCGCGGTGGAGTTCCCCATGCCCATCCAGGGGAGAACGTCTCGGGCGCTGGGCAGATAGACCCAGGACAGGGCGCCAATCCATCGCTGGGCACACACTCACTCACACAGACACACTATATATGGGGCAATTTTGAGAATTCAATTAACTTGATCCATGTTTTTGGACTGTGGGAGGAAACCGGAGAACCCGGAGGAAACCCACGCAGACACGGGGAGAACATGAAAACTCCACACAGGTAGGGATTCGAACCGGGAATTCCTAGTGCTGAGAGGCAAACGTGCTAACCACTAAGCCACCGTGCCGCCCGATTATTATTATTATTATTATTATTATTATTATTATTATTATTATTATTATTATTATTATTATTATACATAGCAAATGAAGCTGACATTGGTCTAATGTCAGGCCTCTGAACATGTTTTTCTCATTTCTTGACACTGAATGATTTAAACCATGTCTTTGGTAACTCACAGATGTACACTACATTTATATTTACATTTGGTCATTTATTGGAAACTTTTATCCAAAGCGACTTACAAGGTTTAGNTCCCGGTTCGAATCCCCAGCTGGGTGGAGTTTCCATGTTTTCCCCGTGTCTGCGTGGGTTTCCTCCGGGTTCTCCGGTTTCCTCCCACAGTCCAAAAACATGGATCAAGTTTATTGAATTCTCAAAAATTGCCCCATATAGAGTGTGTCTCTGTGAGTGAGTGTGTGCCCAGCGATGGATTGGCGCCCTGTCCTGGGTCTATCTGCCCAGCGCCCGAGACGTTCTCCCCTGGATGGGCATGGGGAACCCCACCGCGACCCTAATAGAGGATAAGCGGGAGATAATGAATGAATAAATATTTATATTTATATTCATTAACACATCCTTTATTAGGAACATATTTATCAAGATGAGTTTTTTGCATGTCTTTTAAAACCTTGTCAGTTTTTTGCAGCTTACTAAAATAACTAGAACATTAAATATGAAATGCAACAATATTTTATTGCATAAGTATTATTTTCTACCAGTTTCTTAAATCTTGGAAATAAATCGTAAATAAGGCGGCGCGACCTCCTTTCACCACTGCGGCTCCAGGTTCGAATCCCAATCTGGGAGGAGTTTCCATGCTCTCCCCGTGTCCCCTTGGGTTTCCTCCGGGTTCTCCGGTTTCCTTCCACAGTCCCAAAACATGGATCAAGGTTGAATTGAATGCTCTAAATTGCCCTATATAGAGTGTGTGTGTTTGTGTGTGTGTGCCCAGCGAAAGATGAAATGTTCTCCCATGAATGGGCAAGGGTTCCCCACTCATGCGACCCTAAAAGACGATTAACATGTATATTACTATTATTAATAGTACTGTATATTAATATTACTTACTCATTATATTACTAATAATACCTATCTGTTATCTGTAACTTGTATGTAGGTAAATCGAATGCTCCAAATTGCCCCATATAGAGTGTGTGTGTGTGTGTGTCTGTGTGTCTGTGTGATTGAGTGTGCCCAGTGAAGGATTGGCACCCTGTCCTGGGTGTATCTGCCCAGCGCCCGAAACGTTCTCCCCTGGAGGAGCATGGGGAACCCTATTAAGCTCAAACTCTAAACATAGTTGTACAGATGTGTAGGAGGACCACTGTGTGTAAATACCAATTTGAGTGTGGCCAGACCACAGCAAGGGCAGTTTGTTCTCACTGTTTGTGTCCTGGCAATTCATGCCAAGCACTCCCAGTGACTCGTGGGAAATTGTAGGTTTTTAACATTCTTGCCGGTTCCTCCCACCGTCTGCTTCATCACATTCGACTTCTTTAGAACTGGTTCACACGCGCATTCCACTGTGTATTAGTGCATCTGAGAGTGATTGTGCACTCGGTCTTATATGTGGAACTGCTCTTGCCTTTAGGGCAATTAAGCGTAATCTACGATCTCTTTATCTCCTTCACACAGTGTTGGTTCTAGTGGAGATCTAACAAAGTACAGCTGGAGTCTATATTGTTACTTGACTGCCAAGAGATGGTCTGCATCTGATTGCAGAGTGGTTTGCTTGATGTATGAAGCGTGATGTAGACCACAGAAATACAGAAATGTTTATTGTAATCTCTTTCAGTGCATCTACATTGCAGGAAATGAAAATCCATTCAGTCAAGAATAGTACAAAATGTACATTAAGAAACAGCTTAAAAAGTTTCTGTTAAATGTTATTACAGTTTTAATTATATAGACATTATGCAGCACAGCTACTACAGAAAAACAGGAACAAATCCATCCATCCATCCATCCATCCATTATCTTCCTCTTTATCCTCTAGTAGGATCTCGGGGGGGTTCCCCATGCCCATCCAGGGGAGAACGTTTCGGGCGCTGGGCAGATACACCCAGGACAGGCATCAATCTATCACTGAACACACACACTTACACTGACAAGTACACAAACATATTTTACAGGGCAATTTAGTGCCTTTAATTGACCTTGAATCCATGTTTTTTAGACTGTGGGAGGAAACCCACATGGACACGGGGAGAACATGGAAACTCCACCCAGATTGGGATTCAAACCTGGGATCCCTAGCGCTGAGAGGAGAACATGCTAACCACTAGGCCACCGTGCCGTCCTTAAGATTCAAGATTTAAGAAAATTTTATTATCATTTATATCACATGTGGTACATGAGACAAAAACGAAATTATGGGTCACGTTTACCCTGTTCTTTTAAAGTTAGAACTTAAATTTAAATTTTAAAGAAGAAAATGAGATAAAAATACAGTATACATATATAAAATATAATAGAATATACTTAGCATGAATATATATATATATATATATATATATATATATATATATATATATATATATATATATATATATATATATAAAATATAGAATATACAACTACAACTATACTGTAAACATAATATAGAATATTCAACTATAAATATAATATTAATTAGGCCTTCATTCATCCATCCATTATCTTCATCTTTATCCTCTATTAGGGTCGCGGTGGGATTCCCCATGTCTATTCAGGGGAGAACGTTTCAGACACCCAGGACAGGATGCCAATCTATTGCTGGGTGCACACTCACTCACACAGACACACTCACACACACTCTATATGGGGCAATTTATTGCATTTAAGTTACCTTACCTGTAATATAAACCCTTATTAAGCGTTGATAGAAGTTTTTGCTGAAGTGGTTTTTGTTTAATTGTTCTGTAGGATGCTGACGCTGATAATTCAGAGGAGACGTCTCAACCAGAGTCAGACCAGAACTTCACACCACCCAAGGTGAGAGTATTGTGCTGGGGTTGCTTTATAAATTATAATAGGACTTGAGTCCATCCATCCATCCATTATCTTCCGCTTTATTTACCATTAGGGTCGTGGGGGGGGGGGGGGATTTCCTCATGTCCATCCAGGGGAAAACGTCTCGGGCGCTGGGCAGATACACCCAGGACAGGGCGCCAATCTATCACTGGGCACACACTCACTCACACAGACACACACACACAAACACAATCTATACAATTTGGAGAATTCAATTGACCTTGATCCATGTTTTTGGACATGTTTTTATTCCTTCATTCATTCATTCATTTTCTTTCGCTTAATCCTCTATTTGGGTCACTGGGTACACCCAGGACAGGGTGCCAATCTATCACTGGGCACACATTCACTCACACAGACACACTAAATTGAGAGAATTTAATTTACCTTAAAGCCATGTTTTAGACTGTGGGAGGATACTGGAGAAACCCACAAGGAAACTCCACCCAGATTGGTATTCGAACCTGGAATCTCCAGCGCTGAGAGAAAAACCTAGGAGAGGAGAGGAGCCCTATTGCATCTAAAACATACAGAAAGCTTTAAGATCCACTCACTTAAACCCATCCATCCATTCATCCATTATCTTCCGCTTTATCCTCTATTAGTGTCGCGGTGGGGTTCCCCATGCCCATCCAGGGGAGAACGTCTCGGGCGTTGGGCAGATACTCCCAGGACAGGGTGCCAATCTATCGTAGGGCACAGACTCACTCATACAAACACATTCTATATGGGGCAATTTGAAGGACTCAATTGACTTGATCCATGTTTTTGGACTGTGGGAGTAAACCGGAGAACCCGGAGGAAAGCCACGTGGACACGGGGAGAACATGGAAACACCACCCAGATTGGGATTCGAACCGTGATTCCCTAGCGCTGAAAGGAGAACATGCCACCATGCCGCCACACATAAACCCCATTTCAATAAATGGTCCAGGGTGCATATAGTCACATTTATTTACCAGTATATTTACCTCAAAAAAGCACATCCTACTGGAGGGAGAGTTTGCATTTATTTACTCATCAACAGTCCAGAAATGTCTCATACACTGTATTTTCTTACCTTGGAATTTTTGTTTCGAATGCAGAACACACCCCTGAACGTAATCGAGACAGAGAAAGGCCTAAAGTTGCAGACGGCCACCCCTCATCTGGTCAGCTTGGGAAGCGGTAGGCTTAGCGTGGCCATCACTCTGCTGCCTTTAAAGGAAGGTGAGTCGGAATCCCGTGGACACCGATACACAGCAGTCTAGTATCCTTTCTGTGTTTGTTCTGAAGCCATCATTGTTCTGTGTTGCGGCTCGGTGGGAGACAGGATGCACGTGATGCCTATTGTTAGTGCTGACAGGGCAAAATGGACGATGGACATGTTTCTTATCGAAGGTTATTTGAGGAACAGGAGGGGAAAGAGTCTCTTCAGGTCCATCTGCACGGGAGTCCGGCGAAACACTGTCACAACCGGTTACAAACACACCATAATAAAGAGGAAAGGGAGGGGAAAGAGGTCAATGTTCTGCCACTGGTTTCCCACAGTGTAAACAAGATGAACGTCACTATTTATAGGGAAGCAGGGTGGAGTGGCCTTTTTATATAGATCGGAAACGGAAGCAGTACCTGGAGTTGATTTTATAGTGTTGGCAGCTGCTGGTTTACGATCTCTTTCCAAGAATACTTTTAACCCTGATGTAGAAGACAGAGGAATGCAGTGGGAAACTGAGAGAGGAAGTGAGGTTTGGAGTAATAGTGAAAGGAACAGCAGTCAGTTCCTGTGAAAGAGATAGTAGCAAAAAAGCTTCTTTCTTTTCTTCTAGCTCTGAAGAACAATAAGTATGTAGCACTGCACAGTATAGAGTTAAAGGTTAGAAATCTCACAATGCTGGTTAATCCTCAACCCATCATGACCTGACCTTCCAAACCGACGGCTCCACTGTCTCTCCTCCGACTCGGTCCGTAACCGTGGTTTCATAATTGACTCTCATTTTAAAATCTAGGCTTTTCTGAGACGACACTTGAATGGTTGTCAAAGTGTCATGGAATGGGGAGATTTTTAACTCTCACCAAGTACTCACTGGTGTTCCTCAGGGCTCTGTACTTGGTCTTCTCACTATACAGGACACTATACACCTCTTCTCACTATACATTACATCACTGAGCACAGTCATTCAGGCGCATGGTTTCTCTTACCACTGCTATGCTCATGACACTCAGCTTCATTTGTCTTTTACCCCTGACGACACCACGATCTCAAATCGGATATCTGCCTGCCTCACCGACATATCTGTTTGGATGAAGGTCCATCACCTCAAATTAAATTAAGCAAAAACAGAGCTTCTCATAATCCCAGCTAACCCCTCAATCCATCATGACCTGAGCTTCCAAATTGACAACTCCACAATCTCTCCAACCGATTCGGGCCGTAACTTTGGTTTCTTAATTGGCTCACATCTTAAAATCTAGACTTTTCTGATACGACACTTGAATTGTTTCAATCCTATCTTACAGGAAGGACCTTCAAAGTGTCATGAAATGGGGAGATCTCTAACTCTCACCAAGTACACACTGGTGTTCCTCAGGGCTCTGTACTTGGTCCTCTCCTCTTTTCACTATACATGACATCACTGAGTCCAGTCATTCAGGCACATGTTTTCTCTTACCACCGCTATGCTGATGACACTTAGCTTCATTTGTTTGTTTCCCCTGACGACACCACAATGTCAAACCGGATATCTGCCTGCCTCACTGACATATCTGTTTGGATGAAGGCCCGTCATCTCAAATTAAATTCAGCAAAAACAGAGCTTCTCATAATCCCAGCTAACCCCTCAATCCATCACGACCTGAGCTTCCACGACCCCGATTCGGTCCGTAACTTTGGTTTCACAATAGACTCCCACCTTAAACTCTCTGAGCATGTGATCAAAATGTCCCGTACCTGCAGATTCCTTCTGTTCAACATCAGGAAGATCAGACCTTTCTTAACTGAACGTGCTACTCAGCTGTTAGTTCAAGCCCTCATCCTAACTCGGCTTGATTATTGTGATACACTGATTGCCGGTATCAAAACTTGCACAATCAGACCTCTACAACTGATTGAGCCAACCCACCAAACTCATATCACTCTTCTCTCTCTATTGGCTCCCTGTAGCTGCTGCATTCAAAAACACTTGTTCATTGTGCTCTAGTGATGAATGTCACCTGGTGATTCAACTTCACCAAGTTGTTCTCACTCTGTATCGTTCACCACTGCCAAATGGTGGAACCATCTTCCCATCTCTGTCTGTAAGGCACTTAACATCTTTAAAAAACAACTCAAAACATCTCAAAACAACTTAAAAAAACTCAAAACTTAACTAAAAAAAATCTCCTCCACAAACACGATATAAAAAAAAAATTAAAAAGGGGGCCAGGATCGGATTATGATCCATCCATCCACTATCTTCTGCTTTATCCTATACTAGGGTCGGGGCAGATACAGGTTTCAGGCGCTGGGCAGTTATACCCAGGACAGAACACCAATCTATCACTGAAACACACAAACAAACTCTATATGGGGCAATTTGGAGAATTCAGTTGACCTTGATCCATGTTTTTGGACTGTGGGAGGAAACCGGAGAACCCGGAGGAGAATCCATTCAGACACAGGGAGAACATGGAACCTCCACCCAGATTGAGATTCAAACCGGGAAGCCCTAGCACTGAAAGGAGAACATGCTAACCATTAAGCCATTTTGGAAAATCTGAAAAAATATTATTTGTATAATAATTTGGAACACAGTGTAGTCACGGTGAAAACGCATCCAATTTAAAAGAATCATTTATTTGCGGATCCTAATAAAGATTTACATCACAATAAAAGACCCAGTTAATTCTCCAGCAGTGCGACTCCAGGGCAGAAAAATGTGGCACATAAACTTGTGGGTTTACCGAAGTTATATTTGCCTCCACTGCACCTAGAACTCAAACTAATAAAAAATGTTGTAAAAGCACTAAACAAGAGGGGGAGGTTTTAATTATTCAAACCAAGCGTTTCAGAGAACTGAAGATTAAAGAAGACACTTCTGTTACATAATCAAGACTTTATGAATGACCTGCTGATGAGACCTGAGTCAATACCAGCACCGGCGGCACAGTGTCTTAGTGTTTAGCATGTTCTCCTCTCAGCGCTGGGGATTCCTGGTTTGAATCCCAATCTGGGTGGAGTTTCCATGTTCTCCCCGTGTCCACGTGGGTTTCCTCCGGGTTCTCCGGTTTCCTCCCACAGTCCAAAAAACATGTGTTTGTGTGTGTGAGTGTGTGTGTGTGTGCCCAGCGATGAATTGGCTCCCTGTCCTGGGTGTATCTGCCCAGCTCCCGAGACGTTGGGCATGGGGAACCCCCCCCCCCGCGACCCTAATAGAGGATAAAGCGGAAGATAATGGTCGGATGGAACTAATAAGCACCAAATTGTTATCCAAAATTCATTGCCTGCATTAGCATGTTTTCCTCTCAGCTCTAGGGATTCCCGGTTCGAATCCCCATCTGCGTGGAGTTTCCATGTTCTCCCCGTTGCTGCGTGGGTTTCCGCCCGGTTCTCCGGTTTCCTCCCACAGTCCAAAAACATGGATCAAGGTCGATTGAATTCTCCAAATTGCCCCATGTTGAGTGTGTTTCTGAGTGTGTGTGAGTGAGTGTGTGCTCAGTGATAGATTGGCGTCCTGTCCTAGGGTCTATCTGCCCAGCAACCGAAACGTTCACCCCTGGATGGGCATGGGGACCCCTCCTCCGACACTAATAGAGGATAAAGATGAAGATAATGAATGGATGGATTTATTTAGAACTGTAGCCCAGGTTCATGAGTATGATCATATACAAGGTCTTGTCTCAATACGCAGGACTCTGTTTCTGTTTCTGTCGTGCTCTTAAACCACAGAATCCAGTTGTTTCATCCAGCGTGAAGTCTTTCTTTTCATTGAATTTCAATTAGAGAAAGCCTCAGGCGGCTGCACTGGGAACCAACGCTATTAGATGTGATTCATTTGCGTCGCCCTCAGCCAAATGAACTGACACAACATGTATAGATCCCATAGATAAGGTGATTTAAGGGGTTGAATAGACTAAAGCACTTAGGCTTGATAGTGTGTCTTAGCAGGGGTCATAGCATTATCATCCCATTAGAATGGGAGCCTTTTTTGTAGTATGTGAGAGAAGTACCAGCAAACAGCTGTGCCATAGATATTAATGAATATAAAAAACTCATTAATGTAGGCAGCACAGCTGTTGCACTGTTGCCTCACAACATTGTGTTAAGGTCCTAGGACCGAGCGAGGCGGATTCGCTACTCGGAGAGACGGGTACTGGAGACGGAGATACAAACAGAGCAGGTTTATTGAGACACAGGGACGCAGGACACAGGACGAAGAAACACACAGGGCGGTGGGTGATGACATCACGGTGGGTCGGGTTCCAATACGGGGAGACAGCGTGAAGGGTACTTAACGGGACGAAGGCGACAAGATGACGAGCTGCACCCAGAGAACAGAACAAGAGACAGACGACAAGGCGCAGGGCACAATGCGAGGCAAAACAGGGCAGGAACGGGAGCTCGTAGTGTCGGGGCTTATCATAGGCGTGGCACGAGACAAACTAGCGGTAAGGGACAGGTAGTGCAGGGTATAAGTAGACAAACGTGATGAGACCCAGGTGCTGGTGATTGCAGGGGCGTGAACACATAACCCAACCCACACCACGTGACCAAAACAACCGTGACATTTTGTATCATATTATATGTACATTATAGTAATGCACCAGCAATTTTATTACCTATACCACCTTGTTTTACCTTTAATGTCGATTTTATGAGTTCCACTTATATACTCTACATGTACGTTGTAGTTCTATAATTACATACTGTAATTATGTACATTTAATTACTCATCTTTAATGTTCAGGACTAACACATCAGGTACTAACCAAGTGGTGGATGATTCTTAGGACTGCATTGATGCTGTACATTAGAGGGTCTGGTCTGTTGCAACAGTGCTGCTGGAATGGAGGTGTTGGGGTGGGGGTGCCCATGCCCATGCCAATCCAAGGAAAAATTATTGGGCGCTGGGCAGATACACCCACGTCAGGGTGCCAGTCCATTGCTGGGCACACTCACTCACACATACACACTATATAGGGGCAATTTAGAGCAGCCAATTCATCTTGAGTCCATGTCTTGTACTGTGGAAGGAAACTGGAAAACCCATGTGGACACGGGGAGAACATGGAAACTCAACCCGAATCGGCATTCGAGGCTGGATCCCCAGCGCTGAGAGGCGGACATGCTAATCAATACGCCAACCAGCAATAAATTATTAATTATGATAATCTTCATGGTGGCATTGTGGCACGGTGGTTAGCATGTTCTCCTCTCAGTGCTGGGGATTCCAGGTTCGATTTCCAATCTGGGTGGAGTTTCCATGTTCTCCCCGTGTACATGTGGGTTTCCTTCCACAGTCCAAAAACATGGATTGAATGGGAAATTGAATTCTGTAAATTGCCCCATATAGTGTGGGTCTGTGTGAGTGAGGGTGCCCAGTGATCTGCTCAGCACCTGAAACGTTCTCCGCTGGATGGGCTTGGGGAACCCCCCACAATCCTAGTAGAGAATAAAGATAATGGATGAATTAATGATCTTCATTAAAAAAAAGAATCTAAATTCCGATTTGTTATTTATCTTCGTTTATTTTGCAGGATTAACACGGATTGGACGTGATGATGCTCCTGTGCGTCAAGACATTACTATCGAGGGGCCTGGCATTGAAGCTGAGCATTGCATTATTGAAAACAGAGGAGGGCTCGTCACGCTCGACCCGTGTGGACACCTTTGTTCACTTGATGGAATCCCTGTTACCAAACCAACTCAGCTAACACAAGGTAGGCATTAGAACAAAAAGACGATATGCTGACACCATTTTCTAACATCTATCCATCCATTATCTTCTGCTTTATCCTCTATTAGGGTCGCAGGAGGTTCCCCATGCCCATCCAGGGGAGAACGTTTCAGGCGCTGGGCAGATACACCCAGGACAGGGCGCCAATCTATCACTGGGCACACTCACTCACACAGATACACTCTATATGGGGCAATTTGGAGAATTCAATTGACTTGATCCATGTTTTTGGACTGAAACCCACAGGGACACGGGGAGAACATGGAAACTCAAACTGGGAATCCCTAGCACTGAGAGAAGAACATGCTAACCACTAAGCCACCGTGCCACCCCTCATTTTCTAACAGTGTGAAGCAAAACGAAAAGCGCAGAGTGAATTATCTCACAGTTTTGTGGGAACCAAGATAGAGGTTTATCGAATAGTGCATCCTTGATTAAAACTAATTGCTAGAAATACACACTCTCCCTGGAGATGTTCAACACCATTTTTATACAAATCATTTAAAAAAAACACATGGCATGGTGGCTTAGTGTTTAGCATGTTCTCCTCTCAGGGCTAGGGATTCCCGGTTCAAATCTCAATCTGGATAGAGTTTCCATGTTCTCCCCGTGTCCGCGTGGGTTTCCTCTGGGTTCTCCGGTTTCCTCCCCCAGTCCAAAAACATGGATCAAGTTTAAGTGAATTCTCCAAATTGCCCCATATAGAGTGTGTCTGTGTGAGTGAGTGTGTGCCCAGCGATAGATTGCAGCACCCTGTCCTGGGTCTATCTGCCCGAGACATTCTCCACTGGATGGGCATGGGAACCACCCCCCCCCCAACCCTAATAGAGGATAAAGCAGAATATAATGAATGGATGGATTTAAAAATAACAATGCTTTGTAGTACCACTAGCATTTGTTCCCTCTGTTACATTTTAACGTTGTTGTCGCCCTCTGGCGGCTAGATTTCAGAATGCAGTTCCTTACAGAAAAGCGGGATATTACCTCATTTAATGTGGTTACTTACTAAACGCCCCACTAGGTTTTTTTCAGTTGGGTACAGACGTCACACTGAGTTTAACTGCAGTGGTTTTGGAAGCGCTGGCCCTTTTTGTCTGCGGTTAATACGCTCTGACTCAGACGTTCCACACGGAACAGGGCAGAGCTAAGCCCCTCGTTCCTGCCAATAGCGTGCCACTTTTCCCCCTCTCCACTTCTGCTTTTTGCTCATTTCCAGCCCCCTCTGTTTACTCTCCAGTCTTATCTTTCTCACTCAGTGATGATGAAGTGCCTGCAGCAAATATTTGGCTGTAGAACGTTGTTTGGATTTACATTCGGGTTGTGAAGCCCAATAACCAACAACATTGTGACTGGAGCCTTAAATCAATGCATGTCTTCATCTGTGGAGCGGCTGGAGAGAGTCATTTGTGTTGGATGTCTAGTGTAACATCTAAATATTTGTTTTTGGTATTTCAAGATTCAAGAAAATTTTATTATCATTAATATCACATGTGGTAAATGAGATAAGAACGAGGACCCTGAGTACCCGATTATATGTATTTGTATATATTTATATTTTTTATATTTATATTTGGGGTGGCATGGTGGCTTAGTGGTTAGCACATACGCCTCTCAGAGCTAGGGATTCCCGGTTCGAATCCCCATCTGGGTGGAGTTTCCATGTTCTCCCCGTGTACGCGTGGGTTTCCTCCGGGTTCTCCGGTTTCCACCTACAATCCAAAAACATGGATCAAGTCAATTGAGTTCTCCAAATTGCCCCATAAAGAGTGTGTGTGTGAGTGAGTGTGTGCCCAGCGATGGATTGGCGCCCTGTCCTGGGTGTATCTGCCCAGCGCCCGAGACGTTCTCCCCTGGATGGGCATGGGGAACCCCACCGCGACCCTAATAGAGGACAAAGCGGGAGATAATGAATGAATGAATGAATGATATTTATATTTGTATTTTCATATTTTATATGTTATATTTTATTTATAAGCTCTAAAAATTTTTCTCAGCCCTATAATAAATCGTTTATATATTCATTCATTCATTATCGCTTTATCCTCTACTAGAGGGGGAGGGGGAAGGGGTTGCCCATGCCTATCCAGAAAAGAGCGTATTGAGATACACCCATGAGAGGGGGCCAATCTATTGCTGGGCACACTCACTCACACACACCCACACACATTGTTTTGGGGCAATTTAGAGCATTCAGTTGACCTTGAATCCATGTTTTTGTACTGTTGTAAGAAACCGAACAACATAGAGGAAACCCACGTGGACATGGGGAGAACATGGAAACTCCACCCAGATTGGAATTTGAACCTGGAATCCCTAGTGCTGAGAGGAGAACATGCTAACCACTAAGCCACCGTGCCGCCATGAAAATTTTGCGAAAATTGCTGTTTACAAGGTTTGCAGAAAACGTCAAACATCAAAAAGGGCTAGTTACAAATAAAACATCTCATTATTCATTATCTTTTGCTTTATCCTCTACTGGGGTCACGGCGCTGGGCAGATACACCCAGGACAGGGCGCCAATCTGTCGCTGGACACACACTCACTCACACAAACACATTCTATGTGGGGCAATTTGGAGAATTTAATTGACCTCGATCCATGTTTTTAGACTGTGGGAGGAAACCGGAAAACCCAGAGGAAACCCACGAGGACACAGAGAGAACATGGAAACTCCACCCAGATTGGGATTCGAAACAGGAATCCCTAGTACTGAGAGGAGAACATGCTAACCACTAAACCACTGTGCCGTCACACATAAAATATATAGCAAAATATTATTATTATTATTATTATTATTATTATTAATAATAATAATAATAATAATAATAATAATAATAATAGGCGGCACGGTGGCTTAGTGGTTAGCACGTTCGCCTCTCAGCGCTAGGGATTCCCGGTTCGAATCCCCATCTGGGTGGAGTTTCCATGTTCTCCCCGTGTCTGCGTGGGTTTCCTCCGGGTTCTCCAGTTTCCTCCCACAGTCCAAAAACATGGCTCAAGTTAATTGAATTCTCAAAAATTGCCCCGTTTAGAGTGTGTCTGTGTGAGTGAGTGTGTGCCCAGCGATGGATTGGCGCCCGGTCCTGGGTCTATCTGCCCAGCGCCCGAGACGCTCTCCCCTGGATGGGCATGGGGAACCCCACCGCAACCCTAATAGAGGATAAGCGGAAGATAATGAATGAATGAATGAATAATAATAATAATATTAATAGCAAGAAATAATAAAATTTCAAGCCATTTACTAATAAGAATAAGTTACTTAGATAAAGGCTTGTTTAATTTTGTTTTATTTATTGATGGTAAATTACTTATTGAGGATTTTATAATGTGTTTTTTTTTATAAGGTTGATATTTATATGTAATATTTATTAATAAGCATTTATTTGAATACATTTAACATTTTAAACATGAATATTAGGAGGTGAAACTTTGGCTTAGATAAGAGTGTACTAATACACGCATTGAGAAACAAGTATTTATAAATGTTAACTGGCACAAAGGGCAAAGTTCCTCGCTGTGTGTAAGGGTCATCAGCCATCCAACGAACAAACATTGATTTTCTTTAGTCATTATGCTTTTAGAGATAGCAACTGTGAAATGTTCAGCTCAAGAGCTCAAACAAATGATCATCTACAGTAAAGAACACACAGTACTGAATATTCACTGTGCTTTAGAGTGGTAAGAGTAAAATAACAAACAAATTCACCTAAATATGATCTGTTTTCACAAAATCCCATAATCCTGACTCTAACCTATAGGTAAAGGTTAGGAGATAAATGACTTTACAAGTTTATATCCATCAATCTATTATCTTCCGCTTTATCCTCTACTAGGGTCGGGGGGGCGGGTCCCAATGCCCATCAGGGAAGAACGTCTCGGGTGCTGGGCATATACACCAAGGACAGGACACCAATTTATCTCTGGACACACACTCATTTACACACACACACACACACACTCTATATGGGTCAATTTACAGCATTCAGTTTACCCTGAATCCATGATTTTGAACTGTGGGAGGAAACCCACACGGACATGGGGAGAACATGTAAACTCCACCCAGATGGGGATTCAAACTGGGAATCTCTAGCGCTGATAGGAGAACATGCTAACCACCGCCTACAAGTTTATATCATCATTCATTCATTAATCCATCCATTATCTTCCGCTTTATCCTATATTAGGGTCGCGGGGGGGGGGGGCGCTGGGCAGATACACCCAGGACAGGGCGCCAATCTATCGCTGGGCACACACTCACTAACACAGACACACATGGGGCAAAAATATATGGGGCAATTTGGAGAACTCAATTGACTTGATCCATGTTTTTGGACTGTGGGAGGAAACCGGAGAGCCTGGAGGAAACCCACGCGGACACGGGGAGAACATGGAAACTCCACCCAGATGGGGATTCGAACCGGGAATCCCTAGTGCTGAGAGGAGAACGCGCTAACCACTAAACCACCGTGCCGCAAAGTTTATATCATCACTGTTAAAAAAAACCTCATTATTTAGTTTTTTTTAAAGCAGCTATAGTCTTAAATCGGGTCATGGAAGCCTATCCCTGCACTCACTGTAAATAAAACAGTGGGACAGCAGGGGACACACACACCTGGTGCAGATTTTTTATATTTCTTATTCACCTTAATTGCATGTCTTTTGACTGTCTGGGGGGATACAGAGACATGGAAAGTTACAAATTCCTTACAGAACTGATCCCCTTTCCTGGCCAGTGACTCAAACCCAGCACCCTGGAGGCTCCAGCACAACCTTACATGTTTATATGTTTTAAAGTTATTTATTTTACAAATAGAACCATTTATACTGTATGCCATTAAACATTAAAAACTAAAAATAATCAAATCTGACCATGAATACATTATGATTACAATTAGGTTTATTTACACTATAGAAATAAACTAATCAACTAACAAGGGGGGGGGGGGGGGGGGGGGGGGGGGGGGGGGGGGGGGGGGGGGGGGGGGGGGGGGGGGGGGGGGGGGGGGGGGGGGGGGGGGGGGGGGGGGGGGGGGGGAAACGTTCTCCCCTGGATGGGCATGGAGAACCCCCCCACGACCCTAATAGAGGATAAAGCGAATGAATGAATATTAAATACACACACACACACACACACACACACACACACACACACATATATATATATATATATATATATATATATATATATATATATATATATATATATATTCATTCATTCATTATCTCCCGCTTATCCTCTATTAGGGTCGTGGTGGGGTTCCCCATGCCCATCCAGGGAAGAACGTCTCGGGCGCTGGGCAGATAGACCCAGGACCAATCCATCGCTGGGCACACACTCACTCACACAGACACACTCTATATGGGGCAATTTTGATATGTATATGATATGTATATATATATATTGATATGTATATATATATATATATATATATATATATATATATATATATATATATATATATATATATATATATATATATATATATTCATTTATTATCTCCCACTTCTATTAGGCTCGCGGGGGGGGGTTCCCCATGTGCCCATCCAGGGGAGAACGTCTCGGGCACTGGGCGGATAGACCCAGGACAGGGCGCCAATCCATCACTGGGCACACATTCACTTACACAGACACACTATATGGGGCAATTTGGAGAATTCAATTGACTTGATCCATGTTTTTGGACTGTGGGAGGAAACCGGAGAACCCGGAGGAAACCCACGCAGACACGGGGAGAACATGGAAACTCCACCCAGATGGGGATTCGAACCGGGAATCCCTAGCTCTGAAAGGAGAACATGCCACCGTGCGGCCTATATATATATATATATGTGTGTGTGTGTGTGTGTGTGTGTGTGTGTGTGTGTGTGTGTGTGTGTGTTCGTCTAGTAATACGAAAGGAATTATTTATAAAGCTAATAAAGCTTCTTTAGAGTTTGGGTTTTAGTATGAGAGGCTTTAGGATGGAGCATAAGAAAAGAGGCGGGGCTTCGTGGCGCTCTCCTCTCCTCGCCCCGCCCACCTCAACTTCATCAGCGTCACATTCACAAACTGTTTCAAATCGCGTTGATCGCCCGCAGTGCAGCAGCTCAGGACGAACGCCTTCTTACACCGAATGACGGATTAAATGAACGCGGCACGCGGGCGTGTGCAGGTCTGGATTAAAGGTGATCTGAATGGCTCGGTCTGAAAGGTTGGTTCTAATCTGGACTTTTTCTTCTGAAGTATGCGAACTCTGTTTGTTCTGTGGGGGAGGGAACGCAGCGGGGCAGATGATCGCTGTGGTTGGGTATCGACTGTGTTTGTGTTATTATTCTGTTTATTATACTAAAAACACAAAGCTCCATAAGCTGCGTGAACACACCCCTAATAACCTGCTTCAGTTTAGAAACAACGTGTTTTAAAGACATCTGCTGAGGTTTAAGTTATATAATCCTATTATATACTATATTTACTATTAAAGCAACCAAAAATACTCCATCCATTATCTTCCATTTCATCCTCAAATAGGGTCGTGGGGGGGGGTTCCCCATGCCCATCCAGGGGAGAACGTTTCGGGCGCTGGGCAGATAGACCCAGGACAGGTTGCCAATCTATCGCTGGGCACACACACACACTCACACAGACACACTCTATATGGGGCAATTTGGAGAATTCATTTGGCATTGATCCATGTTTTTGGACTGTGGAAGGAAACTGAAAAACCTGGAGGAAACCCATGCGGACACGGGGAGAACATGAAAACTCCACCCAGATGGGGATTTAAACCGGGAATCCCTGGCGCAACCAAAAATAATAATAATGATGATGATGATAATAATAATAGTAATAATCATAATAATAATAATAATAATAATAATACAGGTTTCCCGCTTCAGGGCTGATTTTTAAGGGATGGTGAAGGAACTGGGTAAAGGGTCCTGAAGTGTTTTTTTTTTCTATTTTATTATTTTTTAATTGAAACACTAGTCCACTTATTTACAAATGTTAGTATTAATTTAATACAACTGTATCTTTTCTAAGGCAGCACGGTGGCTTAGTGGTTAGCATGTTTTCCTCTCAGCTCTAGGGATTCCTGGTTCGAATCCCCATCTGGGTGGAGTTTCCATGTTCTCCCCGTGTCTGCGTGGGTTTCCTCCGGGTTCTCCGGTTTCCTCCCACAGTCCAAAAACATGGATCAAGTTAATTGAATTCTCAAAAAATTGCCCCCTATAGAGTGTGTCTGTGTGAGTGAGTGTGTGCCCAGCGATGGATTGGCGCCCTGTCCTGGGTCTATCTGCCCAGCGCCCGAGATGTTCTCCCCTGGATGGGCATGGGGAACCCCACCGCGACCCTAATAGAGAATAAGCGGGAGATAATGAATGAATGAGTATTAATTTAATACAACTGTATCTTTTTTAAGGCGGCACGGTGGGTAAGTGGTTAGCATGTTCTCCTCTCAGCTCTAGGGATTCCTGGTTCGAATCCCCATCTGGGTGGAGTTTCCATATTCTCCCCGTGTTCTTGTGAGTTTCCTCCGGGTTCTCTGGTTTTCTCCCACAGTCCAAAAGCATGGATATAAGGTAAATTGAAGGCTCTAAATTGCCCCATATAGAGTGTGTGTGTGTGTGTGTGTGTGTGTGTGTGTGAGTGAGTGTGTGCTCAGTGATAGATTGGCACCCTGTCCTGGGTGTATCTGCCCAGCGCCTGAAACGTTCTCCCCTGGATGGTCATGGGGAACCCCTCCCACGACCCTAATAGAGGATAAAGCGGAAGATAATGAATGAATGAATGAATGAATACAGTTGCAAATGCTAGACATAGACGCAAGCTTAAATTTGAATTGACCTTATAAATATAAGTTTAATAATTAAAGTTGTATTCATGTAAATATTCCCTCTCCCCAATATTTTACTGTAATGTACTTATTATTATTATTATTATTATTATTATAGCGTTTTATTTGACCTAATGATTAAACGTTTAGTTGTCTGGATGCAGGGAGTCAGCTGGTGAGTTGATCATACCTGCACCTGCCAGGCATTAAGTCATTATACATCCAATAAAGGAACAATGGGCTTTTTGACGTCTAACAATGATGGTAGGAAATATGTGTCCTGTATTACAATGAGGCGGCACGGTGACTTAGTGGTTAGCACGTTCGCCTCTCAGCACTAGGGATTTCCGGTTCGAATCCCCATCTGGGTGGAGTTTCCATGTTCTCCCCGTGTCTGCGTGGGTTTCCTCCGCGTTCTCCGGTTTTCTCCCACAGTCCAAAAACATGGATCAAGTTAATTGAATTCTCAAAATTGCCCCATATAGAGTGTTTCTGTGTGAGTAAGTGTGTGCCCAGTGATGGATTGGCGCCCTGTCCTGGGTCTATCTGCTTAGCGCCCGAGACGTTCTCCCCTGGATGGGCATGGGGAACCCCACCGCGACCCTAATAGAGGATAAAGCGGGAGATAATAAATGAATGAATGAATGAATGTATTACAATGTGGACATCCCTGTTAATCATGGAACCTTATTTTCAAAACCAGGTATTTTAATGTTAATGATTTTTTTAAAATGGGGAGACTTCTTATACACAATATAAATTCACTG
Organism: Corydoras maculifer; assembly: GCA_019802435.1. Classification (NCBI taxonomy): domain Eukaryota; kingdom Metazoa; phylum Chordata; class Actinopteri; order Siluriformes; family Callichthyidae; genus Corydoras; species Corydoras maculifer. The sequence goes on from JAFMOD010001154.1 coordinate 854,423, forward strand.
GCCACCTTAGTAGGCCACTCTTTTGTATCTATTCTCATTGTCCATTTTATCAGTTCCATCCATCCATCCATTATCTTCCGCTTTATCCTCTATTAGGGTTGCGGGGGGGTTCCCCATGCCCATCCAGGGGAGAACGTTTCGGACACTGGGCAGATACACATAGGACATAAGTGCCAATCTATCACAAGGCACACACTTACACAAACACTCTCCATATGGGGCAATTTTGGAAAATTCCCCCCACAGTCCAAAAACATGGACCAAGGTCAATTGAATTCTCCAAATTGCCCCATATAGAGTGTGTGTTTGTGTGAGTGAGTGTGTGCTCAGTGATAGATTTGCACCCTGTACCCTGGATGCCCCCCCCACCCCTGACCATAGTACAGTATAAAGTGGAAGATAATGGATGAAATAGAGCCCTTAAGAGTACTGAGTTTAAGTAAAGACGATATTTCACTATTAAAGGCTTTGATTTTTCATTATTTTGAAGTTATTTAAGTTCCAAACACAATTACATTAGAGTATTCGTTTATAGATTTATCGACTAATCGAAAAAAAAGAGAAAAGAACAGTTAGGTGCAGTCCTAAACTTAAACTAATAAAAATGACATGTACGATTTCTATGGCTTAATGGTTAGCATGTTCTCCTCTCAGCGCTAGGGATTCCTGGTTCGAATCCCCATCTGGGTGGAGTTTCCATGATCTCCCCGTATCCGCGTGGGTTTCCTCCGGATTCTCCGGTTTCCTCCCACAGTCCAAAAACATGGATTAAGGTCAATTGAGTTCTCCAAATTGCCCCATATAGAGTGTGTGTGTGTGAGTGAGTGTGTGCCCAGCGATAGATTGGTGCCCTGTCCTGGGTGTATCTGCCCAGTGCCCGAAACGTTCTCCCCTGGATGGGCATGGAGATAAAGCGGAAGATAATGGATGGATGGATGACCGATTTCTAAGCTTTGGAAAATATACCTATAGTTTTGCTTAATGCCACTCCCACATCCCAATGACTTCATGATCCTTTACCTGTATTGAATAAGTTTACTGTGTTTACACTCTGTGTGTTAGTTAAGTACGAAAACTTGCCCAAAAATAAACAAACACATCTGGGTTATTAGACATACTCTTGTAATTAAGCATGTCGATTGAGCCAGTTTCATGAAGCATATTGCACATTTAATTAGTTCTGGTGATAAATGAAGGGGTTTTATGGAGGAAAAATTGTCGTTCACGATGCTGTTAAATGCACGATCAGGCCAATTGAAGGATACAAGACAGATGAAGCCTGTAAAGTTGCGTGTTTTATTTTCAGATGAAAGTTCCGTTTAAGACTCAGAGAGCGTTTATGAATGTGGATCCGTTGGCAGAATGAAGGAAATTTGTGCAAAGTCCCTTAAAATTGCCTTTACTGCCCGTTAAAGATGTTTGGTGCTGGGAAGTTAAGTAGATGATGGTTTCAACAGCTGCTCATATAATTTAGAAAATACATCTTTGAATTGGATGTAATCGAGATGTTCTAATCCACACACACACACACACACACACACACACACACACACACACACACACACACACACACACACACACACACACACTCTCACACACCTGGGATAGCAAGCCTGTCCGTGATCTCTATAGCATGTTTCTTTAGGTCTTCAGCCAAAGAAACCCAGCCGTGTAGACTAAACACCCACTGGTGCAAGAACCCTTTCTATCAGTGTGTGTGTGTGTGTGTGTGTGTGTGTGTGTGTGTGTGTGTGTGTGTGTGTGTGTGTGTGTATACGTGTGTACGAACCATGTTTATGTGAGGTTATCTAACTGATCGTTGTTTTGACAAAGGAGAGCTTTTGAGACGAGGAAACGTCTCGTAGTGCTCCTCCATGGGGCATACTGTCTACATCTGGATTTTTGGGCGGCCCTGCTGTTCTAACACCAGCAATGTCCTATTATGGTTCCTGTTTCTATAAGCCTGAAAAAAAATGGTGGAAAGTCAGCCCAGACCTGCCAGCGTTACGAGTGGTGGAATGTATCTGTATGATTTAAGGGGCCAAGAGTCAGAGCTTTGGCATGTTAATGACACGCAAGTCTCTCAAGCAAGACCGAAAGGTGGACTGGGATTTGTCCTCCAACTGAATGACATTGTGAGCCAGATTTCCGAGAGGCTTTGAAAATATTTATGATTAGTTAATTAATCAAACTAATTAATCCCTTCATCTATTAGCTTCCACTTTATCCTCTACTAGGGTCTCGGAGGAGGGGGGATGTTTCGGGCGCTGGGCAGATACACCCAGGACAGGGCGCCAATTTATCGCTGGGCTCACACAGACCCACACACAGACACACACAATCTTTATGGGGCAATTTGGAGCATTTAATTGACCTTGATCCATGTATTTGGACTGTGGGAGGAAACCGGAGAACCCAGAGGAAACCCACGCGGACACGGGGAGAACATGGAAACTCCACCCAGATTGGGATCTGAACCTGGAAATCCTAGCGCTGAGAGAAGAACATGCTAACCACTAAGCCACCGTGCCACCCCCGAACTCATTAATATTTCTGTAAGGATGACTCCAGGATCCGGTGCGTTAGTTGTGTAGTGACGATCCATTCTGATTGGTAGTACGATTTTAGACGATTTTTATGTTATTCATCCATTATCTTACACTTTATCCTCTATTAGGGTCGCGGGGGGTTCCCCATGCCCATCCAGGGGTGACTGTCTCGGGAGCTGGGCAGATACACCCAGGACAGGGCACCAATCTATCACTGGGCACACACTCACTCACACAGACACACGCTATATGGGGCAATTTGGAGAATTCAATTGACTTGATCCATGTTTTTGGACTGTGGGAGGAAACCGGGCACGGGGAGAACATGAAAACTCCACCAGATTGGGATTCGAACTGGCAATTCATAAAACTGAGAAGAGAACATGTTAACCACTAAGCCACCGTGCTGCCCCAGGTTTGTGTATTTGATATTTAATGAAACAATTAACTTGTGGCCTTAATAAAATCTAATTGTAAGTCTTTATAAGTTGAAAAACCAATGGAGTACAAAATGAATGCAGTTAAGCAGGAAGTTTAGGTTTAATAAAGATGAAACTTAGCAAACCCAGCTGTGAGGTTTAAAAGTCAGAGTTTTGGCTCCATTTTAAAGACAGCATTGGACTCTTACAGCGCAGAGACCACCTACACTGTACTTCCACAGAGTTTAACAACCCCCCCACTTCTGCTTATTCAGCTCCTCTCTCTTGTTCTAATAGAAATGTGTTTGGTTCGGTCTCGGGGTTCGGTCTCGGGGTTCGGTCTCGGGGTTCGGTCTCGGGTTCGGTCTCGGGGTTCGGTCTCGGGGTTCGGTCTCGGGGTTCGGTCTCGGGGTTCAGTCTCGGGGTTCAGTCTGTTGGCTCTGAGGTAAAATAAATTTCAAAAACAGAATTCAGCTTTTAAATTGTTACATAATGTTTTATGAAACATGTGAGTCTGGCCAATTGATCACATGAGTGTGTGTGTGTGTGTGCGCGTGTGTGTGTGTGTGTGTGTGTGCGCGCGCGCCTTATTGTCTGTGTGTTTCTCTGTGTCTGTGTGTGCATTATAGCCTGTGTGTGTGTGTCAGTTTGTGTCTCTGAGTCATGGTCTGTCTCTCTCTGTGTGTCTGTGTTTCTCTCTTTATCTGCGTTTGTGTTTTTGGGTGTCTCTGTGTGTGTCTGTCTGTGCTCTTCTGTGTGTTTGTGTGTGTGTGTTCGTCTGTGTGTGTGTGTGTCTGTGCACGTCTCTCGTTTCAGTGTCTGTGTGTGTTTGTGTGTGTGTTTCTGTGTACATCTCTGTTTCAGTGTGTGTGTGTGTTTGTCTGTGTGTGTGTCTGTGCACATCTCTGTTTCAGTGTCTTTGTGTATCTGTGTGTTTGTGTGCGAGTGTGCATCTCGGTTCATTGTCTGTGTGTGCCTCTATATCTGTGTATCTTTGTGTGTGTGTGTGTGTGTGTGTGTGTGTGTGTGTGTCTGTGGACGTCTCTTTTGTTTCAGTGTGTGTGTGTGTGTGTGGTGTGTGTTTTTCTGTGTACATCTCTGTTTCAGTGTGTGTGTGTGTCTGTGCACGTCTCTGTTTCAGTGTCTTTGTGTATCTGTGTGTATGTTTGTGTGTGTGTGAGTGTGTGATAGTCTTAACACTTCTTGGTAGAAGTGAAGAATGTGAGGTTTGTCGCGCTGCTTGCTGCTGATGCGGTGTGTGTACAGTTCTTGCTCTTATGTTTGTGTACACAGTACGGAGGTGTTGATTCACCCATTAGAACCTCACATCTGTTTCTCATAACAATAAATCTCCACTCAGTACCTTTTTAATGTGTTCAAACCCAAACATCATTTCCTTTTCCTAGCAAAAAAAACGAGGTCCAAATCTTCCATCCAGAGGTTTGGGGTTTGATGGAGGGGAGGAAACGAGGTTCCAGGGTTTTTTTTCTTTCTTTCTTTCTTTCCATGGTTTGTTATTTTACTTTCTTCAGTTCGGGGGACTTGAAGCAACCCGAGACTTCAAATGAGTGGAAAACGCAGTCGGAGTCTGAAGCCCCTCCTGAACCTCGCAAGGGTTAATCAGTTAAGTGTGTGGACTTGATGAGCGAATGAGATCATTCAAACCATACAATACAAACAAGCAGACATGGTTACCGCGCAGGCGGAGTTTGGCAATTGGTTGGGATCGCTGATGGGGGGGGGGTGGTTTTTACAATAATTAGAAGTATGTGGGCACGCTTTCCCGGTCAGGATTTAAACTGAAAACATTTTTGAGGGTTTTCCGGTTCAATCGAGTCCCTATCTGAGTGGAGTTTCCATGTTCTCCCCGTGTCTGCGTGGGTTTCCTCCGGGTTCTCCGATTTCCTCCCACCATCCAAAAACATTGATGAAGTCAATTGAGTTCTCCAAATTGCCCCATATAGAGTGTGTCTGTGTGAGTAAGTGTGTGCCCAGAGATAGACTGGCCCCCTGTCCTGGGTGTATCTGCCCAGCGCGATCCTAATAAAGGGTTAAGTGGAAGATAATAAATGAATGAATCCATCATCTTCTGCTTTATCCTTTATTAGGGTCGTGGGGGGGTTTCCCATGCCCATCCAGGGGAGAACGTTTTGGGCGCTGGGCAGATGCGCCAGTCTATCTCTGTACACACACTGACTCGCACAAACACACTCTATATGGGGCAATTTGGAGAATTCAATTGACTTGATCCATGTTTTTGGACTGTGGCAGGAAACTGGAGAACCTGGAGGAAACCCACGTGGACACGGGGAGAACATGGAAACTCCACCCAGATGGGGATTTGAACCGGGAATCCTGAGCGCTGAGAGACGAACGTGCCAACCACTAAGCCTGGAAATATTTTTGTATTAAAAAATTTTTTTTGGTTTACTAACCGTTAAAATGGATATATATTGGCCACTTTGAGTAAAAGAATCTGCAGAAATAAGTGCTGTAATACGCTTTATTATGGTAAGCTTGTCTAATTTACTGCCTTAAAAACCTAGGTGTTTAAGTATACGTCCTTCAACAGGTGGTATTTTATTAGTTTCCGTGATGTCATCACTTTAAATCTATATGTTCTCGCACAGGCGGCGTAAACCGTGTAGGAACTGTGGTTCAGGATGGCGATGGGTTCAGGTGTGCTTTGAGAGCCAAAGATTTTCCGTCAAAGTTCAATCCAGATGCTGAGTATGGAGTCTGAAGCTGTTCTATTTGGAAAGCTCTGACCGGGTCATGACCAGGTCGTCACCCTAGCGTCCATGTTTAACCTGTTGTGTTTGGTCTCGCTGTCTTGGGTGAAACTCTGTGTATTCAGACCAAACAAAATCAGAGGCTTAAACCCTGAATTGTTTTCTGCCTTCTCTTCAGGTTATTCTCTCTGTTTGGGTAAATCGTACTTCTTTCGTTTCAACCACCCAGAGGAGGCAAGTCGTATGAAGAGCATGCTTCCTCAGAAGAGTCCCGTTTCTCCACTGGTCTACAGCACAGGTAAAGTCCTCCGCTCTTAACCATTCCCTTTATGTTCTAATAGTGCTGTGATTGTGTCAACCATAATGCTTAATGGTCAATTCTTGTGTTGTTAGTTATTTAATTAGTAAAGAGATTATAAAACGGGTTATTTGTTTACACGCTCATTTAGTCCCCTTTTCTCTGTTCTTTAATGATCAGGACCCCCATATAAGACCACCACAGATCACATACTATTTGGTTGGTGTATAATTTTCGGCACTACAGGGACTTCTAGTGTTCATATAGAATTGTGTATTGTTGGTGGGAGTATTTAAGACAAAAGAAAGTGTACCCAACATAAGTGGGAGTGCCGAAAAAAAGGTTGGTATACCCAATAAAAGTAGGTGTATTAAACAAAAGTAGGGGTAACCAACAAAAGATGGCATACATAACCAAAGTGGACGCGCTGAACAAAAGTGGGCGAGCCTAAAAAAGAGTTGGTATACCCAAAAAATTTATATCGAACAAAAGATGGTATACATAATCAAAGTGGGTGTACCGAACAAGGTGGGCGTACCTAAAAAAGAGTTGGTGTACCCAATAAACGTAGGTGTATTTAACAAAAGTAGGGGTTACCAACAAAAGATGGTGTACCAAACAAGGTAGGCACGCTGAACAAAAGTGGGTGTGCCTAAAAAAGAGTTGGTATACCCAAAAAATTTATATCGAACAAAAGTAGGGGTAACCAACAAAAGATGGTGTACATAATCAAAATGGGTGTACCGAACAAGGTGGGTGCACTAAACAAAAGTGGGCGTGCCTAAAAAGAGTTGGTATACCCAATAAACATAGGTGTATTAAACAAAAGTAGGGGTATCCAAAAAAAGATGGTTTACCGAAAAAAAGTGGGCGTACCGAACAAGGTAGGCGCGCCAAACAAAAGTGGGCGTGCCTAAAAAATGAGTCGGTACACCCAATAAAAGTGTAGTGAACAAAAGTAGGGGTAACCAACAAAAGATGGTGTACATAATCAAAGGGGTAACCAACAAAGTGGGTGTACAGAACAGGGTGGGCACACTGAACCAAAGTGGGCGTGCCTAAAAAGAGTTGGTATACCCAATAAACAGGTGTATTAAACAAAAGTAGGGGTAACCAACAAAAGATGGTGTACCGATAAAAGTGGGCCTACCGAACAAGGTAGGCGTGCCAAACAAAAGTGGGCGTGCCTAAAAAGAGTTGGTATACCCAATAAACATAGGTGTAACCAACAAAAGATAGTGTACCGAAAAAAGTGAGAGTACCGAACAAGGTAGGCGTGCCAAACAAAAGTGGGCGTGACTAAAAAAAGAGTCGGTATACCCAATAAAAGTGTAGCGAACAAAAGTAGGGGTAACCAACAAAAGATGGTGTACACAAAGTGGGCGTATCGAACAAAGTGGGTGTACCGAACAAGGTGGACGCACTGAACAAAAGTGGGTGTGCCTAAATAGACTTGGTATACCCAATAAACAATAGTAATAAAAGTGTATAGAATAAAAGTAGGGGTACCTAACAAAAGTAAGCATAGTGAGTGCACCTTACAAAAGTGGGCATACCCAAGAAAAGCGAGCAGGCCTAAAAAAGTAGGTATATCTAATAAATGTGGGTGCAATGAACAAAAGTGGGCGTACCCTACAAAACTTGGAAGAACCGGACAAAAGTGGGAGTACCCAAAAAAGTAGCCAACTATAGTGGCCTTTTTTTAGGGTGTACCTAAAAAAAAAAGATACACAATGAAAGTAGGTGTATCGAACAAAAGTGGTAAAACCCAACAACAGTGGGTGGCCAATGAGTGTTTACACAGCTTATGGAACCTTCCATATGTAATAATATTTCACTACATTACTACTACTAATATTTTACTTGGGTCACGGGGGGTTCCCCAGGCCCATCCAGGGGAGAACGTCAGGGGAAGATACACCCAGGACAGGACGCCAATCCATCACTGGGCACACGCACTCACACAGACACACAAACACTCTATATGGGGCAATTTGGAGAATTCAATTGACTTGATCCATGTTTTTGGACTGTGGAAGGAAACCGGAGAACCCGGAGGAAACCCACGCAGACACAGCGAGAACATGGAAACTCCACCCAGATTGGGATTCGAACCTGGATGCCTCTCGCTGAGAGGAGAACATGCTAACCACTAAGCCACCGTGCCGCCCTCACGCACTGAGACCATTTTTGTTTTTTTCCAGTAGAACATTTGCGGTCTTCTATGGACTAGTAAGTCACAGTCAGGCTTTTACAACAAATACACTTATTCATTCATTCATTCATTCATTCATTATCTCCCGCTTTATCCTCTATTAGGGTCGTGGTGGGGTTCCCCATGCCCATCCAGGGGAGAACATCTTGGGCGCTGGGCAGATAGACCCAGAACAGGGCGCCAATCCATCGCTGGGCACACACTCACTCACACAGACACACTCTATATGGGGCAATTTTGCGAATTCAATTGACTTGATCCATGTTTTTGGACTGTGGGAGGAAACCGGAGAACCCGGAGGAAACCCACGCAGACACGGGGAGAACATGGAAACTCCACCCAGATGGGGATTCGAACCAGGAATCCCTAGCGCTGGGAGGAGAACATGCAAACCACTAAGCCACCGTGCCGCCTACCAATACACTTAATAACTTAATTTCTTTCTAAATATAGAGAATATTTTCTGATGCTTTTAAATATCTGAGCGGTGATGCACCACTGCAGCGGTTTGAACAAGACTTCACAAATTATATCCCATAATATAAGATTGAAGGGCGGCACGGTGGCTTAGTGGTTAGCACATTCGCCTCTCAGCGCTGGGGATTCCCGGTTCGAATCCCCATCTGGGTGGAGTTTCCATGTTCTCCCCGTGTCTGCGTGGGTTTCCTTCGGGTTCTCCGGTTTCCTCCCACAGTCCAAAAACATGGATCAAGTTAATTGAATTCTCAAAATTGCCCAATTTAGAGTGTGTATGTGTGAGTGAGTGTGTGCCCAGCGATGGATTGGCGCCCTGTCCTGGGTCTATCTGCCCAGCGCCCGAGACGTTCTCCCCTGGATGGGCATGGGGAAACCCCACCGCGACCCTAATAGAGGATAAAGCAGAAGATAATGAATGAATGAATGAATATAAGATTGAAGTCTAATGTGTTCTGCACTGCAGACAAGGGCTGATTCCACCCACGTTATAGTGCGCAAAATAGTGTTTCATATATCGCACCACTTGTTTTATGCCCTTTCTTCCTACCTCCACATAGGATACTAAATGTAGGTGGGTCGGCTGGATGCCTCTGATTGGATCATCACCATAATGACAAGTAGTGCCAACGGGAGAGGGCAAAACAAAAAGAGCAAACATCTACTGGAGCTGAATAAATTGTTGCTTGGCGTAATTATAGTTATTATGCTATCACTGGTACCGCAAAACAGTACTGTTTATTATAGATGTGTGCATACTGGGTCAGCATTATAAATATGGGATGTCCCGACGTAGTTGTTTAGATCATATTCCCATTATTTATTCATGGAAAGGTGGCCAAAGCTTATTTTATTGATCTTTTTATGGATTGGATTTTATAGAACTTTTTATGGATTGGATTTTAATTTATTGTGCTTTAAAAATTGCCCTGCTATGAAAGGCGGCACGGTGGGTTAGTGTTTAACATGTTCTTTTCTTAGCGCTGGGGTTCCAGGTTCAAATCCCAATCTGGGTGGAGTTTCCATGTTCTCCCCGTGTCTGTGTGGGTTTCCTCCCACAGTTCAAAATCATGGATTCAGGGTAAACTGAATGCTGTAAAATGCTGCCCCATATAGAGTGTGTGTGTGTGTGTGTGAATGAGTGTGTGTCCAGAGATAGATTGGCGTCCTGTCCTGGGTGTATCTGCACAGCGCCCGAGACGTTCTCCCCTGATGGACATGGGGAACACCCCCCCCCCCCCCGACCCTAATAGAGGATAAAGTGGAAGATAATGAATGGATGGATCAGTTTACATCTCTTTCAGATTTCACAGATTGTTTGCGGATGGATTAGCAATGAAAACCGAGATTTCTCTGTATATTTTTTAAAATGTGCAGCATTATGGTTACCATAGTAACCACCCTTCATTTATTAATGATGAAACGTAAATATAACCCAACCTGTGTGTGTGTGTATGTATATATATATATATATATATATATATATATATATATATATATATATATATATGTGTATATGTATGTATGTATGTATGTATGTGTGTGTTTTTAAATGCATTTTTTTAATAAATTGGTTTGGTTTATAGGGTAGCACAGTGGTTTGGTGGTTAGCATGTTCTCCTCTCAGCACACAGTTCGAATCCCAATCTGGGTAGAGTTTCCAAGTTCTTCCCGTATCCATGTGGGTTTCCTCCGGGTTTTTCAGTTTCATCCCACAGTCCAAAAACATGGATCAAGGTCAATTGAATTCTCCAAATTGCCCCATATAGAGTGTGCCTCTCTGAGTGAGTGTGTGCTCAGTGATAGATTGGCGTCCTGTCCTGGGTGTATCTGCCCAGCAACGTTCTCCCCTGGATGGGCATAGGGAACCCCCCACGACCCTAATAGAGGATAAAGCGGACACTTTTAACCCTATTAACCCCTATGGACCAGCATTGTTGTCCTTCGTTTTAAGTACCCAGACTTTCCTATGTCCTGCTGGACCGGTGTGCACCATCAACCACAGTACACACCCTCACTCCTGAAGTCTTTTGAAGTCTTTGGTGTTTTGTAAGGGTCCTGACGTCTTGTGGAATGTCTCCCTGTCTCTATAGTGATGCGGTTTGTTATCGCTGGTGATTGATAGCCAGGCTCTGTCTGCGCATGGTGCCTTATAAATTCCCCAAATGCCAATGCTTGTGGGACCTCCGGGGTTCGTTTCTTTGTGCTGGGCTAATTTTGTGTTCTTCTCTTAATATATGCTTCCAGGCAGTGTGACGCAGCTGCTAAAATAGCTAAGCTAATTTACCTTTATTTCAGTAGGACTCGTAAAAAGTGGTTTTAATTAGAAGCACCTACTTTATGCCTTCACGGCTACGTTATACTTACAGCCATGAGCAATCTTTATCAAGACCGACGTAGATCGGGATTTTATATTCCCGTTAATTATTGAATCCCAATCTGGATGGAGGGTTCATGTTCTCCCCATTTCCTCCCACAGTTCAAAATCTTGGATTCAAGGCAAAATTGAATGCTCGTAATTGCCCCATATAGCGTGTGTGTGAGTGAGTCTGTACCCAGTGATGGATTGGCTCCCTGTTCTGGGTGTATCTGCCCAGCGCCTGAGACGTTCTAGTATAGTAATTATTATTATATGATTAAAATAAATGATTTTACAGAAATACATACCATATAAAGCACAAGGGCGGTATAGTGGCTTAGTGGTTAGCATGTTCTCCATGTCCTCCCCGTATCCATGTGGGTTTCCTCCGGGTTCTCAGGTATTAAGTATGGATTCAAGGCAAAATTGAATGCTCTAAATTTACCTATGGAGTGTGTGTTTGTGTGTCTTTGTGAGTGAGTGCCCATTTTGGTTGTATTTTGTTAATTCTTCATGACTTTAGACCAATTTTTATACATTTTGTTTTGCATGTACTGTACATGTAGAAGCTCCTGGATGGGTATGGGGAACCCGCCTCCCTCCCCCATGACCCTAGTAGAGGATTAAGTGAAAGATATTGGATGGATGGATGAATAAATGGAAATGGGTGCATCAGTTTTCATCGGTTTCAGATTTCACGGATTGTTTGTGGATGGATTAGCAAAAACGAAAACAGAGATTCCACTGTATATTTTTAAAATGTGCAGCATTCTGGTTGCCCTGGTAACCACCCTTCATTTGATAATAACGAAAGGCAAATATAACCCGACTATTTAAAATGTAGATTTTCGTTCATTAAGGTCAAGTTCCACAATTTCTTAAAGCAATTGCTCTTAAATTCACTTTGCATGTATGTATATGTTTTTAGAGGCATTTTTTTTTCAAATAAATAAATTGGTTTGGTTTGTGGGTGGCATGGTGGCTTAGTGGTTAGCATGTTCTCCTCTCAGCGTTAGGGATTCCAGGTTTGAATCCCAATCTGGATGGAGTTTCCATGTTCTTACCGTGTAGGGTGACCAGATGTCCCCTTCGTTACTATTCAGGCGTCCCGCAAATTGAGATGTCCCGCATTGTTATTGAAAGTCAGACTGCAGTTTTAAAATGCGTGTTTCATAATCTGCCATTGGACGGCTGTGTTATCTGTTATCGGGGGAGAGGCGGGCAGTTTGAATGTCAACAAATCGAGAACGCGGGCGCATGTTAAGGGCCCGCACACCAACACAAACAATGCAAATCAGGTCAGAATATATATGTTTTTATTTGGCAGTGCATTGGTGTCCCACACAAACATAGTCCCACATCTGGTGAATTGGAATCTGGTCACCTTATCACCGTGTCCATGTGGGTTTCATCCGGGTTCTCCGGTTTCCTCCAAAACATGGATCAAGATCAATTGAATTCTTAAACTTGCCCCATATAGAGTGTGTTTCTGTGAGTGAGTGTGTGCTCAGTGATAGATTGGCGCCCTGTCCTGGGTGTATCTGCCCAGTGTCTGAAATGTTCTCCCCCCCGCGACCCTAGTGGAGGATAAAGCAAAAGACAATGGATGGACGGATGGATGGTTTGTGACTTAATGATCATCACCAGTTGAAAACCCCTGAAATAGCAGATGGGCAAAGAGGTAGAAAAACATTACTCTGGGCCAATTATGGTGATGATGCTTTAATTAGTGTGATTGCTGATTAAACCATTACCTACAAAACAAACTCCTTTGTAATGGGGTGGGACCGAATGGGGTGGCCCAGACACTGGGTTTCTTACCAACAGAAATGTATAACTGAAGTATACATTAGAAATATAAATATAGCAGCATATAAAATGTGAGATGTAGCAGAAACTATGTAAATGAATATAAGTATAAAAATACAAGCAAAATATTAAAAAATAGATTTTTTTTAAAAAGCACCCCAATATCGTGTTAAACGACTTTATCCTAAAGGAATTCTGCTTGCAAAGTATAAAATTTAGTAGAAAATGGGCAATTTATCCATAGAAAACAAAATCAATGAAATACCACAAATTATTAATTCATTCATTCATTATCTCCCGCTTTATCCTCTATTAGGGTCGCGGTGGGGTTCCCCATGCCCATCCAGGGGAGAACACTTCAGGCGCTGGGCAGATACACCCAGGACAGGGCGCCAATCCATCGCTGGGCACACACTCACTCACACAGACACACTCTATATGGGGCAATTTTGTAGTATTCAATTGACTTGATCCATGTTTTTAGACTGTAGGAGGAAACCGGAGAACCCGTAGGAAACCCACGCGGACACGGGGAGAACATGGAAACTCCACCCAGATGGGGATTCAAACTGGGAACCCCTAGCGCTGAGAGGCGAACGTGCTAACCACTAAGCCACCGTGCCGCCCACCACTAATTAATTGGTCTTTTTTTTTTTATTGATTTAATGTGTTGTCATTGACGATGAACGATTGTTTTAGCTTAATAGATTAATAGGAAGTGGGTGAAATAGCATTTGCTAATTTTTTACCAGACAATAATTATAGGGGTGGTAATAATAATAATAATAATAATAATAATAATAACAATGCAGGGCGGCACGGTGGCTTAGTTGTTAGCACGTTCGCCTCTCAGCGCTAGGGATTCCCGGTTCGAATCCCCATCTGGGTGGAGTTTCCATGTTCTCCCCGTGTCTGCGTGGGTTTCCTGCGGGTTCTCTGGTTTCCTGCCAAAGTCCAAAAACATGGATTAAGTTAATTGAATTCTCAAAATTGCCCCATATAGAGTGTGTCTGTGTGAGTGAGTGTGTGCCCAGTGATGGATTGGTGCCCTGTCCTGGGTCTATCTGCCCAGCGCCCCTGGATGAGCATGGGGAACCCCACCGCAACCCTAATAGAGGATAAAGCGGGAGATAATGAATGAATGAAAGAATAATAATAATAATAAAAATAATAATAATCAAAAAATTGTTTGTCGATAGCTGTTATTAGCTCATTTAACTTAGTACTTTTACTAAAGCATTTTGAAAAAGTCGCTGATGATTTTTAATAAAAGGACGTTTTGTTCTCTGTGAGCACATGACTGGAATTAGGAAACTCTTTCACAGTCCATGTCTGGCTGCACACCAGCACTTTCCCTTTAGGAATTTGACCTTTATGGATCACTCGATGCCAACGCCACTTTAAATCACTTAATGTTTCTACTTTACATATATTTCCATGATTTCCCAGCTTTTTTAAGCATATTTAACTGTGCGTTAGGCCGTAAAGTGAGATCAGGAGAGAAGTTCTAGCGACATCTGTAATTTCCTGTTGCTTTTTTTCAGAGCTCTCTGCATGCTTTGGGTGAAATCTTTCCAGATGTCCAGAAACAAAAGAGACATTACTCAGTTTTTAATCTTTTACTTATACTGTTGTGAATCGGAGGTGGTTTAGGATTCCCGGTTCGAATCCCCATCTGGGTGGAGTTTCCATGTTCTCACCGTGTCTGCGTGGGTTTCCTCCGGGTTCTCCGGTTTCCTCCCACAGTCCAAAAACATGGATCAAGTCAATTCAAAGTCAAGTCAAAAAGTTTTCCAAATTGCCCCATATAGAGTGTGTCTGTGTGGGTGAGTGTGCCCAGCGATAGATTGGCAGCCTGTCCTGGGTGTATCTAAAACGTTCTCCCCTGGATGGGCATGGGAACCCCGCCCGCGACTTTAATATAGGATAAAGCGGAAGATGAAGGATGGATGTTGTGAATCGGTTCAATCGTGGGTGGGGTTTGCATGTGTGGCACGTTCTCGACAATGATCCAGATGTAATTATTTCTAGGAAATGTAATCACATTTTTTGGAAACTATAAGTTTCGAGCTGTGGTTCTAACACTTTTTAGACCAAGTACCACTCATTATTAACTCAAAACTTTAAGTACCACCATGTTTTTTGTCACGGAGCAACATATGGCAAACATTCATTAAATGTGAGGTGTATATTAAAGCAATGAGATAAAAGAGGGCATGGCATTAATGAGAATAAACTGGGTATCGTACGGTGCGACGTGTAGTGGAGTACAGTTACACCTTTTTCCCATGATTTATTCCTAGCTGACAATCCAAGTTTAAATCTTGATCCGGGTGGAGATCTGGATGAAAACTCCACCCAGATTGGGATTTGAACCTGCATCCCCAGCTAACCTGCCCACCATTAAGCCACCGTGGGGTCCAGGTTGTGGATTATTGTGAATAAATCACGGGAAAGAGGTTTTACTGTACTCCGCTATGCATCACACCCAACTATACCTCTTTTTGTGATTTATTCACAATAATGTCAGGCCTTCTTGTGCCATCCATCCATCCGCTTCATCCTCTACTAGGGTCACAGGGGGGTTCTCCATGCCAAACCAAATATAAAAATGTATAATCAGTTCATTGTTGTTGGATATGTGCTTTTGAACATCCATCAATTTATCCATTATCTTCCTCTTTATTCTCTATTAGGGTCGAAGGGGGGTTCAGGGGGGGCGTCTCAGGTGCTGGGCAAATACACCCAGGACAGGTCACCAATCTATTACTGAGCACACACACACACACACACACACAAACACACTCTATATGGGGCAATTTGGGGAATTCAATTTACCTTGATCCATGTATTTGGACTGTGGGAGGAAACCAGAGAACCCGCCGGAAACCCACACAGACACAGGGAGAACATGGAAACTCCACCCAAATTGGGATTCGAACCAGGAATCCCTAGTGCTGAGAGAAGAACATGCTAACAACTAAGCCACCGTACCCCCCCCCTCGGTACCATATTGCTTCAATATACACTTAATTGATGTCGTTCCGTGATGAAAAACATGGTACTTGGTCTAAAAGGTTTAAGAACCCCCGTGTTATGAGTTTGCATGTGTCGGCACCAACGTTTGATCAGTCTGCGTTGTCCTGGCGGGATGAAGTCGGTCTGCGTCTGCCGTCGTAGTGGAACTGATGATAGAAAGTCAGCCCACATGTTAAATTCTTTTCTTCTGGCCGTCTTTCATCTGGGGCGACTTCAAAAGAATCTCACGGAAAAGACTGAAGTTGGAGGCACTGCGTTCCAGCAGACAGTGATGTGTAGTTAACAACCTCTTTGGTTGTGTGTAGGCTTGAAACACGTTGGTTTTTAATTTTTTACTCTCTTTCGCTTTGTAATATAGCTAAGAACTAGACCGTGGCTTCCATGCCAGCATGAAACAAATCGGTAATCCGAGCTGGACCTGAGGTTCATGCCAGGGACATTTTGTTAGGCAGAGCTTTACACTTTCACAGAATGAAAATGGCTTGAGCCCATTGGTGGGACGGTAATTTGTTCCACGAGTGCTTACAAGTTCAAGTAATTTATTATATTATACAAACGCTGTTTAAAATAGTACATCATCACAAAGCAAGAAAGCAGCTTTACAGTGTTATAAATCTTTAAACTCCCAAAGAGCAAACTGAATAGACAGTGGCAAGACAAAAATCGCTGTTATGCTGTTATTTTAAGGAAGAAACCTTGTGAGGACCAAGACTCAGTAAGGGACTCGTCTTCCTTGACCGTCCGGGCAGCATCAACAGTGTAGGAGAGTCATGTACAGATTGTGTGATGATCAGATGACTTTCCATCCATTCATTATCTTCCGCTTTATCCTCTACTGGGGTCATGGGGGGGCCCATCTAGGGGGAAAAGTTTCAGGCGCTGGGCAGATACACCCAGGACAGGACACCAATCTATCACTGGGCACGCACTCACACAGACACACTCTCTATGGGGCAGTTTGGAGAATTCAATTGACCTTGATCCATGTTTTTGGACTGTGGGAGGAAACCGGAGAACCTGGAGGAAACCCACGCAGACACGGGGAGAACATGGAAACTCCACCCAGATTGGGATTCGAACCGGGAATCCCTAGTGCTGAGAGGAGAACATGCTAACCACTAAGCCACCGTGCCGCCCGATCAGGTGACCTGTATTGAACAATTGGAAAACTATCTAACTCCATTGAGGGCGTCCTGCAGGACTGCCAGTCCAATAGAACTCCAGGCTCCATCCAGTAATCATCGTAGCCGCAGTGCTTCAACAGAACCATGGATGAAGATCTGATGACACCTGCAGGAAATTAGCATCACCTCAACCAGCGTACTGTGTTAATGTATCTATTAGTATAGCTTTATTTGTCACGTAGAAATTGTAACGGGTACAATGTACATGGGCCATCGTCCCGTCCGTTAGTGAGGAAGACGGAGGACAGGAGTCAGAAAAATCAGCCTATGGAATACATTGGAGGGAAAAAACAGCCCCCAAACTGTGCTCCAGATGTTCTGTGACTACGGTGCTGGGGAATAAAGTGGAGGAAACCGGAGAACCTGGAGGAAACCCACACAGACACGGGGAGAACATGATAACTCACCCAGATTGGGATTCGAACCGGGAATCCCTAGCGCTGAGAGGGGAACATGCTAACCACTGAGCCACCGTGCCACCCTTAGTTAAACATAATGGCACAAAATAAAACACAGACAGACCTCAATGCCATTTCTTTGTATTTATTATTTTTTGAAGCGAGCAGCCTTTAAATAACTGAAGTAAACAAAGTGTTCCGTTTGGTTCCGAGCACATGCGATTTTAAATGAACGTTACCTTGATGTAGGTTTGTGCTGGCATGACTGAAAGCTTGTGAACAGCCAGCTTCACTCGGCCTCCTTTAATACTAAGTCTTGAATGTGGTTGAGGTCATGACTCTGGTCATGTACACCGAACCTCGCGACCACACCAGTTTTTACTGCACAGTGTTGTAGGAACGTGGCTTCTTTACAGCGCTGCCACTTTATTCTCACATTGGAAAGAATGTATTGCTTGAAACTGCACTCGTAGATGAGTTTTCTTTTCTTTTAATCAGAAATTGAATCATTGTCTATAATTTCTTTGCTTATACACAATGACCTAACACTTGACTCCATATTTGAAGAATTCATTTGACCTTGATCCATGTTTTTGGACTGTGGGAGGAAACCGGAGAACCCGAAGGAAACCCACGTGGACACGGGGAGAACATGGAAACTCCACCCAGATGGGGATTCGAACCAGGAATCCCTAGCACTGAGAGGAGAACATGCTACCATATTGGGAAACCAAATCTAAAAATGTATAATCAGGTCATTGTTGTTTGATATGTGCTTTTGAACATCCATCAATTTATCCATTATCTTCCATTATATTGCCCATCCAGGGGAGAATGTTTCGGGCGCTGGGCAGATACACCCAGGACAGGACGCCAATCTATCACTGGGCACACACTCACTTACAAAAACACACTCTATATGGGGCAATTTTGAGCATTTAATTCACCTTGATCTGTGTGCACTGTGAGAGGAAACCGGACACGGGGAGAACATGGAAACTCCACCCAGATTTGGATTGGAACCTGGAATCCCCAGCACTGAGAGGAGAACATGCTAACCACTAAGCCACCGTGCTGCACTCAAGGAAAATTGAATGCTCTAATTTGCCCCATATAGAGTGTGTGTGTGCGAGTGTGTGCCCAGTAATAGATCGGCGCCCTGTCCTGGGTGTATCCTCCCAGTGTCTGAAACGTTCTACCCTGGACGGGCATCCACAACCCCCCCCCCCCCCCCCCCCCTCTGGAAGCTCTCTGGGACCGGACTCTGTTACATCACATGTTAATTCTTTGTTTCCTGTTTTTTTTTTGTTTGTTTTTTTAGATTACATGAAATTCAGTAGCGATTTTAGCCACAGTGTGGGCGGAGCCAGCTCAAGAGGAATGAGGTCCGTCTCCGAGCTTCAAGAGCTGATGGACACCCTCCAAAAGAAGAAACGTGCTCTTGAGAACAGTCTCCGCACTAATGGAGACAGTAGCCCCTCCTACTTCAGCATGACCCATGCCCAGCCCATGTCCATTAACTCGTCCAGTTCAGGGTTGTCCTATCAGGAGCAAGCCAGGCGACTGTACAGCCCCGAACGCCCCCCTCTCTCAGTCCGAGTGCCCGTCCAGAGTCCTAGCAGCATGCCCCCCTCACCACGTCGCTTCGAGCAGCATGACCACGCCCTGAGTCACTCCCGACCACTGAGCCGAAACCAGTCCCAGGACAGTCTGCTGATCACGTCCGATGGACGTCGTGTTCAAACATCGACCTCATTACTTTCCATGTGGAATGGTTCGTCTTCCACAGTCGGCGACGGCAGCTCCTTCGCACCAGGGGGCGGTAGTGGGGCAGCCAGCATGCCGTCCAGCCCCCGGCTAGCACGAAGGCTTCAAAATCTGGACACGGCGCGTCCCGAGCCCGCCCCACGCCAGAGGAAATACTCCACTGGCTCTCTTACTGGTATGGGCACAGTCACTCACAGCCGCTCCCTACCTCGCCTCTATCGGCCTGGTGAAGCTCAGCTCACTCCTCTCAGCCTACCCTGGCCCCGGTCCTCACCGAACTCCGACCACCAAAACGGAACCTCGGAGGTGATCTCGATCTCACTCTCCACCAGGTCGGGCACCAAGGTGCCATCGCTCCGACCCGATGTGACCTTGCCGACAGATAGCACTACCAGTCCACGCCAGGCCAAGAAGGTGAGCCTGACGTCAAGCAGCTCCTATTCGGATCTGGAAAGACAGGCCACCTCCCCTGTCCTGGAGTTGGGTCTGGGTGAGAGGAGGCAGTCTTTCGGGAAGGCCGGAATCAGTCCGCAGGGTGGCTTTCGGGAAAGAAGGGGCAGCATTAGCTCCCTCAGTGGCAAAGAGGAGCTCCAGGATTATCACCTCAGACAGCGAGACGAAAGGCTGAGAGAGCAGGAGGTCGAGAGGCTGGTACGAAATCTTAATTATCGTTTATTTATTAGCTTCATCTGTTTGTCTGTGGGTCTGGTAAAAAGTTTGTAAATGCTACTGCACCCACTTCCCATTGTTTTGTTTGTTGATCATCGTTGGTGACAACACATGAATCAGTGCTGTCCGGCCGCTCAAGGAGGACGAGTCCCCCACTGAGTCTTGGTCCTCACAAGGTTTCTTCCTTAAAATAACATAACAGGGAGTTTTTTCTTGCCACTTTCTCTTCAGTTTGCTCTTTGGGGATTTAAAGGCTTATAAATCTGTAAAGCTGCTTTGTGAAAATGTACTATTGTAAAAATCTCTATAAATACATTACTTAAACTTGAATGTTCATTAGGCGGCACGGTGGCTTAGTGGTTAGCACGTTTGCCTCTCAGCGCTAGGGATTCCCGGTTCGAATCATCATCTGGGTGGAGTTTCCATGTTCTCCCCGTGTCCGTGTGGGTTTCCTCCGGGTTCTCCTGTTTCCTCCCACAGTCTAAAAACATGGATTAAGTCAATTGAATTCTTCAAATTGCCCCATATAGAGTGTGTCTGTGTGAGTGAGTGTGTGCCCAGCGATGGATTGGCGCCCTGTCATGGGTGTACCTGCCCAGCGCCCAAGATATCTGCCCAGTGTCCGAAACGTTCTCCCCCGGAATGGGCTTGGGGAACCCCACCGCGACCCTAATAGAGAATAAAGCGGAAGATGATGGAGGGATGGATGAATCATTAAAAAAAATTACCAGTTAATTAAATAGTTAGTAGTAAATAATTAATTTGCTTTTCTATGGATAAATTGCCAATTTACTACTAAATTTTCTACTTCACAAGCAGAATTAATTTAGGATAAAGTCATTTAACACCATATAGGGGTGTTTTTTATGAAATAGTTTTATTATATTTATGTTTACTTTAGTTTACAGCTATTCCCATGCCCATACAGGTAAGAACGTTTCAGTCGTTGGGCAGATACACCCAGGACAGGGTGCCAATCTATCCATGGACACACACACACACACTACTAAACCAGAGAACCCGGCGGAAACTCGCAGGGGAGAACATGGAAATCATCCAGATTGGGGTTCCCCATGCCCATCCAGGGGAGAACATTTATGGCGCTGGGCAGATACACCCAGGACAGGACACCAATCTATCATTGGGCACACTGACTCACATAAACACACACAAACACACTATATGGGGCAATTCAGAGAATTCAATTGACTTGATTCATGTTTTTGGACTGTTGGTGAAAACGGGGAGAACATGGAAACTCCACCCAGATTGGGATCCGAACCTGGAATCCCTAGCGCTGAGAGGCGAACATGCAAACCTCAGCATTTTCATTTTAAAATGCTAAACCCATGCTATTTTAAAACGGTAATGAGAAATGTTTACACAGGAAAACAGTCAAGTGCACAGACTAGTTTAGATTTTTTTTAATCCTTCCGACCCATCCCTGGTGTATGTTCACACCCTGAATTCATGAGAATGTTCTTATCTCACTGCCGTTTTACAAAATGAGCGGTTCAGTTTTGATCTGCCGTTTAAATTAAAATGTGATGATTAACACAAAACACTTACATTTCTTCATAATTTCTTATCTCGTCTTGGAATTTTCCATCATAAACAAATGCTCAAGGCCGAGGAAGGGTGCCTTTAATCAGAACTTTTAAATGGGAGACCCACAGAGAGCAATCCTGGGCCCTGTAGGCGTTCTGGAAAGGCGAGGCCCACCTACCAGAGTATTATGCTCTGTATTGTAAGAAGCCTCTCATAAACATGGCATTCCATTCTCTTAATCGCACACAGACCCTGACTGCTGCGTAATTATGGCCCGTTCGGTCTGTAGCGGGGAGAACCAAGGATTCAAGCAGCGTTAGGTCCGCACACTCCGTCTATTAATAGTCGGCCGCAAACCGCATCCACTCTCGCTGAGCATGGCTGCCCAAACACACTCCACTCTGGGAGGCTGACCACTAAGCAGGAGGAGTGTGCTGGCTCGGCTCCCGTGGGCACGGTCCTATTCTTGCTCTTCAGCTGGCTGGAAATGGGCTTTGATGAAAGATGGCTGTTTTCTCAGGCTTTTCTGGGGCCACCTGTGTCACCACCCAGCTGGGCTGGATCCACACTAGAGGTCCTCGCCGCGCTCTCGTTAGTCATTACAGGCCTGCCGTTGCGGTCGAGCTTTATGGTTCTGGATTAAAGGCTGGGGCTCGAAAAAGTCAACACTGGTTAATTGCAGGTGGATCGGCGTACATGTATGTACACACATATGTTCGTGTGCAAACAAACCGTGTTTGTATAGATGGGCTGGGCCATGTGTTTGCTGACCGAGCGTTTCTGAGCTTTTAATTTAATGCCCGGTCCTATTTTGGTAAATACATATTTCAGATGCTTTCATGTTACGGATGTATTACTCACTGATTGTTGTCGTCCGTAATCCGTAGTATATTTTTTGCTTGAAAAGCCCGTCTCCCTCTCAGAGTTATCACCAACCATGTTAATAAATAAAAGAGGATTAAAGGAATTAACGTTTTTATTAATTATTCAACTACAGAACTACAGAAGTTGATTCATGGACTGAAAGGAAAGGGTGGCTTAGTGGTTCGCATGTTTGCAGTGACACTGATGCAGCGAGGGGGTTGTTGTAATACGTTCTCCTGCATGGGCCCCCCCCCCCCGTCTTAACATACTGTCTTCATTTTGTTTTACTATATTTCCTAACCTTATTCACGGAGGTTTAGTGGTTAGCATGTTCTCCTCTCCGCACTAGGGATTCCCTTTTCGGATCCCAATCTGGGTGGAGTTTCCATGTTCTCCCCGTGTCTGCGTGGGTTTCCTCCGGGTTCTCCGGTTTCCTCCCACAGTCCAAAAACATGGATCAAGGTCAATTGAACCCTCTAAATTGCCCCATATAGAGTGTGTCTGTGTGAGTGAGTGTGTGCCCAGTGCTAAATTGGCGCCCTCCTGGATGGGCATGGGGAACCCCCCGACCCTAATAGATGATAGAGTTGAAGATAATGGATGGATGGACGTTGATTTATTTCCATAATTCCATTGAATAAGTTCAAGTTTCATTGATTATAGATTCATGACCCACAATTTAAGCGATTATTTATATATAAGTGTTTTTTATTTATTTATTTCTAAATAATATATAATTATTTATATATGTGTTTTGGGCTTCCCGCTCATAAAACCCACATAAACAGGAATCCAAAAAAAATTTATGCTGTGGAGAAATAAGCCCAAATTTTGCAGGTCATGAATGTTTGAAACAGAGTGTGAGACACTAATCATCTACTAAACAGTGGAGCTGAGGAACAGAATCAAACTGCTCGAGGTCCAGTGTGAAATCTCCAGTCAGTCATGATTTGGGTGCAATGTCCGGTGCAGGTGTTGGAAACTCTGCTTTCTTAAATCCAAGGTCAGCGCAACAGTCTACCAGAATGTTCTAGAGGACTTCATGATTCCTTCTGCTGATGAGGATCTGTATGGAGATGCAGATTTCATCCTCCAGCAGGACCTGAGCCCTGCACATGCCATCAGAAGAACCAAAACCTGGTTTGATGCCCATGTCATCACACTGCTTGACTGACCAGCCAACATGCCGGACCTGAACCCAATTCAGAATCTATGAGGTGTTCTCAAGAGGAACATGAGGGACACCATACCCAACCACAAAGAATACCCCATAGATCTTCAATTGCGATAAACTTGGATTTAAAACAGCGTTTCCAACACCTGCACCGGACTTTGCACCCCAATCATGACTGACTGGAGATTTCACACTGGACCTCAAGCAGTTTGATTCTGTTCTCAGCTCCACTGTTTAGTAGATAATTTTGTGGGTTTTATGAGCTGGAAGCCCAAATTATGTAAAAAAAGAACAAATAAACACTTGAAATGGTTTAAATTGTGGGTCCTGAATCTATAATCTATAGTACAAGTTGAACTTTTGAATAGAATTATGGAAATGAATCAACTTCCATCCCTCCATCTATCCATTATCTTCGGCTTTATCCTATATTAGGGTTGTGTGGGGGGTTCCCCATGCCCATCCAGGGGAGAACGTTTCGGGCTCTGGGCAGATACACCCAGGACAGGGCGACTGTGGGAGGAAATCGAAGAACCCGGAGGAAACCCACGCGGACACGGGGAGAACATGGAAACTTCACCCAGATTGGGATTCGAACCACGAATCCCTAGCGCTGAGAGAAGAACATTCTAACCACTAAGCCACTATGCCGCCCTAAAATGGATCAACTTTTCAATGATATTAAGTTTTTTGGAGAGGGTCTGTATTCTCCTGACTTTAAATGGGAAACTAGATTTACAGCTCTAGACTTTCAAACTGTAATCCCTTAAATACATTAAATATTTAGTTACACAGGGGTTACATTTCCTTCTCACTCATTCTTCACCATGTAATGGACAAGAGAACACTAATGATACTCTACTGAAGGTCTGTTTATCCAGAAGCGGGGCAGTAATTAGAATATTATAATTAGCTAAAACTGATGAACCTGAGAAGGATGGTAAGAAGTTAGTGAGAAATAAACAAAAGGAGCCTCCTGGAGCCTCCAAGTCTCCAAAACTATTTTCAGATGCCACCCCCATGCTAACATGAATACGAAAGGCTGACCTCTCTTGTAGTCTTATCACAGACATAACTACCTGGTGCCATTGGGACATGAACTATCCTTTAAAACGGGTAGTTCCCATCCTTAAATCTGATTGGCTGAGCTGTTTGTCCAGCAAGGACATTATTGACAATAACGCACACCTCTGACCACTTCACATTGGTATAAATGCGTAATATATAATACTACAAATAATATTTTTTCCAATGGTTTTTTTGGGTCAATTGCCCCATAGATAGTGTGTGTGTGTGGGGCTGTGTAAGAAAATGTGTGCCCAGCGATAGATTGGCGCCCAGTTCTGTGTGTATCTTCCCAGCACCCAAAACATTCTCCCCTTGATGGGAACGGAGACCTCCCCCATGACCCTAATAGAGGGTTAAGCAGAAAATGATGGATGGATGGATGATTGTTGTCAATTCCGCAGTGGCACTGATGGGGACGCCCTCCTCCCTTTTACATACTGTCTTTATATTATTTTACTTTGTTTCTTTGCTTTTATCAAGGTGGCTTTGTGTTTAGCATGTTCTCCTCCCAGTGCTGGGGATTCCAGGTTCGGGGTGGAGTCTGGGTGGAGTTTCCATGTTCTCCCTGTGTCCGCTCGGGTTTCCTCCGGGTTCTCCGGTTTCCTCCCACAGTCCAAAAACATGGATCAATGTCAATCGAACTCTGCCCCAAGTAGGGTGTAAGTGTGTGGCCAGTGATAGTTTGGTGCCCTGTCCTGGCTGTATCTGCCCAATGCCTGAAATGTTCTCCACTGAATTGGGATGGAGAAGAAACCCCCCCCTCCTTTTACATACTGTCTTCATTTTATTTTACTTTATTTCTTTACTTTTGTTCATGATGGCTTAGTGTTTAGCATGTTCTCCTCTCAGTGCTTCAGATTCCCGGTTCGAATCCTAATCTGGGTGGAGCTTCCCCGTTCTCCCCGTGTCCATGTAGGTTTCCTTCCACAGTCCAAAAGCATGGATTTAAGGTCAATTTAATGCTCCAAATTGCACCATATAGAGTGTGTGTCTGTGTGTGAGTGGGTGTGTGCCTAGTGATAGATTGGTGTTCTGTCCTGGGTGCCCAAATCGTTCTACCCTGGGAACCCCCCGTCCCCCGTCCCCCTTTATACACACTCTTTATTTTATTTTCTTGTATAGATGTGAATAATAAATAATGTCTCCTTAAATCCCGGTACACTTAACTGGCTGCTCCGTCTCTCAGTCTGCATACTACATGATCCCTTGTAATGATGTCCTCTAGTGGACCTCCATCAGCTGCTGTGTTGACCCCGTAGCTTTGTGACTTGAGAATAAGCGGAAGGATTAAATCCCCCCGCTTCTCTAATTTCACCCCACCTGGGTCCAGTGCCAGGTCTGTTTTTGGCAGTTTCACTCAGCACCCACTCGTTTATACTCAGTATCCTCGCCCCTGTAGATACAGTGAATCTGAAGACGCAGCTATAAGCAGCTCTCGCATTAACTCCAACTGCTTCGAGACTTTCCTGAACCTTCTGTAGGTTCATCACAATGCATCTTGATCCCATGACCGCGGCAGTGAGCATGGTGAGTGTGCACGTTACATTGGAATTGGAACTTCAGAATAAGTAAAGGAATCCTATTGGTTGGCTTGTTGGTCTAGAGGGTGCATGTAGGTTTCCTCATGGATTCATGGTAAATTAAATGCTCTAAATTACCCCATATAGAGTGTGTTTATGTGTGTGTGAGCTCGAGCGGTACAGTGGCTTAGTGGTTAGCATGTTCTCCTCTCAGCATAAGGGATTCCCGGTTTAAATCCCATTCTGATTGGAGTTTCCATGTTCCGCATGGGTTTTCTTCGGGTTCTCCAGTTTCCTCCCACATTCCAAAAACATGGATCAAGTCAATTGAGTTCTCCAAATTGCCCCATATAGAGTGTGTATGTGTGATAGATTTGGCACCCTGTCCTAGGTGTATCGGCCTGGAGCCAGAAAGGTTCTCCCCTACATGGGCATGAGAACTCCCCCCCCCCCTCCCCTTTTACATACTGTCCTTATTTTATTCATTTATTTTTTTTACTTTACTTCTTTACTTTATATAGGGTGGCTTAGTGGTTAGCATGTTCTCCTCAGCGCTGGGAATCCAAGTTTGAATCCCATTCTGTTTGAATCCAAGTTTGGATCCCATATTTCCATGTTGGATTGAGAGTCCTCCCCAGTCCAAAAACATGGATCAAGGTCAATTGAATTCTCCAAATTGCCCCATATAGAGTGTGTCTGTGTGGGTATCTCCCCATTTAGGGTGGCATAGTGGTTAGCATGTTCTCCGCTCAGCGCTAGGGATTCCCGGTTTGAATCCCTACTTGGGTGCAGTTTCCATATGTCATCCCGTGTTTGTGTGGGTTTCCTCCAGGTTCTCCGGTTTCCCTCCACAGTCCAAAAACAAGGATCAAGTTGCCCCATATAGAGTGTGTGTGTCTGTGTGAGTGAATGTGCCCAGTGATAGATTGGCGCTCTGTCATGGGTGCCCGAAACATTCTTCTCTGCATGGACATGGGGACCAGCACAGAGCACCTCAGTGTCCACCACCTGAAACTAAGAAACTAAACATGTTGAACACTGATGAGAAAGAAGTTGAACAGCAGATAAATCCCTACAACATCCCGAGTTTCTTTAGTTTTGAAGTGAATCAACGTAACGGTGCACTCACACTGTGAGAACCAGAGCACAACTCATGCTGTTTTATGGTTGTTATGGATAATGACATAATACTTTAAATTTTCATTTAATTAGCTTAAGCTAATTGTGCTTTATTAATACATACAGCTTGTACACAATGGTGCTAATTAATGATCAAGCTTCACGTTTTAATTTTCTGACAAAGTATGAGTAAAGACACTGCCCTCTATGGGAGTGACGGGGATGAGGTAACATATTACATGTGTAATTTAGTATGTTTTTTCACACTATGCTACATATTGTGTCAGTGTGTGTAAGATTTGTGTTTAATTGTCTTTGGACTACTTAGATGCCTTAAACTCATACTGTAAATAA
>JAFMOD010001155.1:2089-13046 GCA_019802435.1 Corydoras maculifer
ACTGGGTCTGACACAAACAAAGGCCACGCCTAATTTACTAAGTCTGAACGGTATAGACGCCACGCCCACTTTACTGGGTCTGACAGATACAAAGGCCACGCCCACTTTACTGGGTCTGACACAAAGGCCACGCTTAATTTACTAAGTCTGAACGGTATGGACGCCACGCTTACTTTAGTGGGTCTGACAGATACAAAGGCCACGCCCACTTCACTGGGTCTGACAGCTACATAGGCCACACCCATTCCCCTGGACTGATCCCAGCCTCTGTATGGGAGTGCTGAAAGCAGAGTGTAAACTCCGCCCTCATTACTATTCCAGTCCATTTGACAGGAAATAAATTAGTCTCTGAATAAATGAGTGCTGTGTTTTCTAATGCGCTGGTATTAATAACCCTGAGTGCCGACGTCTTCCGTTTCTCCATCACTTAAAGCCATTTCCTTCAGCGTCCGCGTCCGAAATGTGCTGTACGTGAGATCATTACACAGCGCAGAGTGAACGGTCATGGTTCTGCTGACGGAACGCCGGTCCTCCTCTGTAAACAAACCATAAAGCCATTAAACGTCTCCGAAGGCGACGGCCATGATGCTCGTTACCCACCGTCTATCCGTATCCCCTCGTTATTGAACAATATCAGTTAATTACCCTGCAAATGGTCTGCGGAACGAAGAGATTAACCCTTTAGCGCCGCGAGGTGTGGAACGCTCAGACCGTTCACCCTCGGACTGTGGACCGCTGACCTTCTCAACATGGCGGGTTCTTATTGAGCGTTCTAACATCGTGAGACGGTGACCCTTTTACCTGGAGAGGGTTTTGACCCCAATAGAGGACAAAGCAGAAGATAATGGATGGATGGGTTTTAGAACATGTAGGATTCCAGAGTTCTCCAAACCCTGAGGGGTAGACCTCTGAAGGAGAACTTTGACATTCTGAAGGTTCTGGAAAAGGTTGCTTATCACGCTTTACGATGGCAACGACGTCAATGACGTCAACGGCTGAGCTTGAAAAGGTTTTTTTTATTGGTTACAACTGCATTACGCACTCATCAGGGTTTATATCCCACATCCTGAGGACTTTAAGACGTTCTATTTGGGATAAGGGAGCGGTAGCTCAGTGGTCAGGGTGTTGGGTTGTCAATCTGAAGGTTGTGGGTTCAAATCCCAGGTCCCCTGAAGTTACCAATGTGGGTCCTTGAGCAAGAGCCTTAACCCTCATTGCTCCTGGGATGTTGTGATGAACCCTGTGCTCAGCTTGTAAGTCGCTTTGGATAAAAGCGTCCAATAAATGACCGAAATGTAAATGATGTTCTTCCACTTTGAACAGGTTCGAACAATGGAGACCGTAAATGAGTGACTGCAGAACCGAGCTAAAGAGTCAAATGTGATGATTCACGAAGCTTACGGGAGTTAGATGCACTTCAGTCTTTACTTCTGGCTCTGGGTGTCTAAAAAATAAAAAAACGCTCCAAAAAAGGGAGACCCGAGGCCATGGGTACCACCACCATCCGACCAAACGTCAACGTTCTACGTTAAAAAGCCGCGGGACGAGAAGTGGGAAGAACTTTGCGTGAGATTAAGAAGTTAGCCTTTCCGCGCCAACGTCGACGTCCGCATGGCATTCCGGAACCCTGGGGCTTTTAGAACCCCGTCAACACGCAGAACCGGCGGCCGCGTGCAGTTTAGCGTTGGTTTGAGGGGTTGGAGGAGGTTTTGCGCGGCCGCTCGTTATGCGCGTCACGCGTTGCGCTGCGAACTGGTTCTGCGTTCCTGTGAGACGTTCCGTTGATTCCGCGCGGCGGTGTGAATCCGTTCCGCTCGATGGTTTAACCCGCCGCCGAATACATGATGAATTCATTCGGCGCCGGATCAGATCTGAAGGGTCCGTGGGAGCCGCTCCGCCTCCGTCGGGTTCCCGCGCTACGGGAACGGCGTTCTAATCTTCAGATTGGCCCGGACGTACGACGGAGCCGAGGATGGAGCGCCGTTCGGCGCCGAATAGACGGAGCCCGAGAAAAGGCTGAGCCTCTCGCGCCTCTCCGCCTCTCGCGCCCGTATCAGCCAGGCAATTCCGATTTAGAAGAGGTGCCAACTTCGGCGAAGGCGGCGGAGTGAACCGCAGTAACCCCGTCGGCGCCGACACCCATCGACCCGAGAGACGAGGAGGAGGAGAGAACGTTTTCCATCTCGTGTCTTTGAAGCCGCAGCGTGGGGGGGGGGGTGGAGTGGGCCGAGCGAGGCTGACCTCGCGAGAACGCCGACGCCGGCGGTTCACGGCTGATGGCTTGATTTGTTTACTTATTTATCTCCGTGCGCCGCGCTTCGCGGGAGGTCGGGTCACGCGGCAACGCGATGGACGGCTGCCCGCTATCATCCCGACCTTCTGCCTCCGTGCTTTCGACGGGCCGCCTCAGATCCTATCCCTGCATCGTGAGGAGAACGGCGAGGCCTGGAGTTCTGGAAGTCGTCCTCTATGAGAGAAACCAATTGAAATGGTGCGGACGTTCTGCGATGCTCCTCGCCGGTCGGTTCTGTGGGTTCCGACCTCGCCGTCCGATTGGTTGAGACGTGATGACCCTGCGAAGCCAGAAACCCACCTGATCGCACTTTTTGAAGGCGCTGCATGCTTTGGAAATCAAATCTCTGGAACCTTCTCCACCGCAACTTACTTACATTTTATTTCTTAACCTAGTGGGCCGGATAAGGACAGCCAGTGGGCCGGATGTGGCCCCGGGGCCATATGACACCCAGGTCCTATAGATGTACAACTGACTGAGAACAATGCACTCCGAATTCTGGGGGTCAGAACATCAGAACCCTGAAACCACAGGGGTGTCCAATTCAAAAACTCTCAAAGATCTCATTCTGGATGTTGAGGTTCTTCAGTTCTGACCTTTAAATGGATTTAACCCCGCCTTTAAGAGTGGAACATCCCGGGGCTCCCCTGTTTCGGCAGCCTGAGGCTCAGGATGATGGAACCCTGTGAGCTCTTCGCACTCATCTGTTGTTTTTTTGTTTTTTTTGACTGATGGAACGAGGCCGGGAGGAGGTTCCATGATGAGTTCAAGTAATTAGCGTGATGTAAATGAGACGGGGGAGGGGTGCGGTGGGGGGTCCGCCCCGCGAAGACGTGAAGTTCTGGAGTCAATCAACAAAAACCTGATTTAAAGCTCCACCAGGAGGACAACCGTCTGCACCGACCGACCGCGGCCTGCGGGTGGCGCAGAACGGAACCCCAGAGATATGATGTACCATTCCATCGTTTGAAGACACGTCCCTGATATTAGAAGAAGTTCTGAAACGACGGGTCACTAAATAACGCTCCGGTTTCCGCGCCGCTCAAAACGAGGCAGGGAGAACGCGCGGAAGGAGCAGCAGCAGCACCACCACCCCACCCCATCCCACCCCCCACCCGTCAGGCGGTGGATTGCCTGCCTCACACGCGGCTCGTTCTCTCAAGACGGATGTGAACGGGCCCGGCCTCCAGAACCGGTTCCACAGCTAAATCACCCTTAATCACGCGGCTAATAGGCAGCTAGCATTAATAGAGCTGACACTTCCAGGGATGATACAAATGTGAATTGACAAAATATCGCGGCGCCGTCATTAGCAGAGCGTTTAAAATGCGGCGGGATCATTTTTTACGCAGCTCGTCCTGTCGGGGAGGCGGGTTCCGCTCGTCTGGCTCCGAGCCGTTAAAGTCCGCGCCGCGGCGTGGCGACACTCCATCACGCCGTCGTACTCATTAGCGCCGACGCGTCGGGGAAGGCCCTCCCTGTTCCGGACACGCCAGGATAACCGACGGGATAGGATCCGGATCCGTTTTAAGCTTCGGCGCGTTTAATTATCTACGGGAACCAATTAGCTTCCCGGCTGAGGAGGCGTTCGGACCGGCGGCGAGCGGGTCCGACCTCGGCGACCTCGACTGACGACACCCAGGATGCGCCCGGATATCGGCAGCATCACCATTCCGATTCGTTAAAGTCTATTCTTGGGGGCTGCCCGCATTCGTTTGGACGTACGTGACGGCGGCGTGCTCCGAGGTTCCGCTCATCCTGGCGCCTGATTCCGCGCTTCCTCGCCGCCGCATTGTCTGGTGTAATTGCACGTTTCAGTCCACGTCTCTCGCTCTCTTCAGTCGTTTGTCTCCTAATTGCATGAGATTATCTCGCGGAGGCATCCACCGCGGAAGTGCGAGTCAATTCCCCACCTGTCACAGGCTGCGTTCTGCCGCTCCGAAGCCTGGCACCACACCCGGAACCCTGTCAGCCCGGCGGCTGCGCGCTCGCAGGTAGACGGGCGCGTCGGCGTCGGTCAGGGAGACGAAATAATCACGAAGAGGACAGAGCACAACGAGGGAGTCGGCGACGGCGCCGGGGATTTATGTTAGCCCTCATTTCTGGCGACGGCGTCCCGAAAGACGGCGTTCCTCTGAGCCGTAATAATCATTCCTCATCCGCGCCGCTCCGGTGAGCATCGGCGGCGAGGACTCCGACGCACGGCCGCTTTGTACGTATTTATATTGCTGCCAGAATACAAAGCAGGGCTTAATACAAAGTGCCAGAAAGCAGTTACTGTATAATGTATCGCGACGTTAATATCGTCAACATAATGTCATTACTCCTGCGTTCCACATGGCGGGAAGCAAGACGGATAAGGAGTCGGGTGCGGCGGCGGCGCAACGCAGCTGTCTCACACTCTTCATTATTCTGGACAGATTTGAAATGAGTAGTGCGAGAGGCAATTCGGCAAAGTCAAGGAGGACCTTCAGGGTCGGCACGGCAAACTTTTCCCACCCAGGAGGACGGAGTTCAGACGCTGTCGGTTCATTACACCCTTTAAAGATCAGACCGGGTTCCGGAGTTCTACGCCTACCTTCTGTGGTCCATCTGTTCCGTGGACATGGGGACATGGGTCCCTCACCGGACCCAAACACCGTTCCTAATAAAGTGGCCGGTGAAGGGAACCGGTCGCGTTGAGTGAGTGAGGTAGTAAGACGATCCATTTCTTCGCCATTCTCTTTGATGACGTTCTACCTGACCCTCACATGGCCCGAGGAGGAGCACATGATCTCCGTCATGTGGTCGGCCAGAACCTGACTGGACGTGGAGGCGGTGCTTTGAAGGCGCCTTCACAATGGCGAGCCTTTAGATGTTCGAGAACATCAAAGACCTTCAAACGTGACAGCCTTTGAAATGGGAGACGTCCAGGTGGAACCTGTTCCGTCCGATCGGAGACAAGTAGGAACGCGGCCGATTCATCGGTGCGCCGATATCACCGGCCGATATGAGACGGTTATCGTCGGAGGATTGTCGTTGCCTAGATTTTCCACCAGGTGGCACAGTTTAACTTCACTGTTCATATGGAAGGCCCACACACACACCTATACAGTCGTTGTCGTCGTTGTAGCTCTCTACCATCAAACCCGGGACATCGCGATTGTAAACGGATCTCGTGTTCCGCACGGTGCCCCCCGCCTCGTTTCTGTGAAACTGGAGCACTCGCTGCTACACCTGTAGCTGCAACCCGAGGGATCTGACCTCGGACCTCCGTCGTAATGAGTCTGCAGCCTACCTTTCCGCTCTGGCCCAGTTTCCAGATTGGTCCTGGTGCGCTGTGCTAAATTCGAGGGCCGCCCCCGTTTCACGCCACGGTACAGACGCCGATGGAGGGGGAACATCCGTGACGAGGAACCAGAACCTCTGTAGGACACCGTGAACGACGTCGTGAGATGATACATGGGTTAAGCAAAGGTTCCTGGTAGATCTCTTCAATCACCCTACATTACCTCTGAGAACCTTTCAACAGAACCACTGGTAGCTCAGTGGTTAGAGTGTTGGGCGATAATCTGAAGGTTGTGTTAAATCCCAGGTCCACTAAAGTTACCAATGTGGGTCCTTGAGCAAGACCCTTAATCCTCGTTGCTCTTGGAACAGGACCCTCAACCGTTGGGTCTCCTTGAGCAAGACCCTTAACCCTCATTGCTTCTTGAGCAAGACCCCTAACCCTCATTGCTTCTTGAGCAAGACCCTTAATCCTTGTTGCTCCTTGAACAAAACCCTTAACCGTTGGTTCTCCTGGAGAAAGACCCTTAACCCTCATTGCTCCTTGAGCAAGACCCCCCAATCCTCATTGCTCCTTGAGCAAGACCCTTAACCCTCATTGCTCCTTGAGCAAGACCCCCCAATCCTCATTGCTCCTTGAGCAAGACCCTTAACCCTTATTGCTCCTTGAGCAAGACCCTTAATCCTTGTTGCTCCTTAAACAAAACCCTTAACCGTTGGTTCTCCTGGAGCAAGACCCTTAACCCTCATTGCTCCTTGAGCAAGACCCTTAACCCTTATTGCTCCTTGAGCAAGACCCTTAATCCTTGTTGCTCCTTGAACAAAACCCTTAACCGTTGGTTCTCCTGGAGCAAAACCCTTAACCCTCATTGCTCCTTGAGCAAGACCCCCCAATCCTCGTTGCTCCTTGAGCAAGACCCTTAACCCTCATTGCTCCTTGAGCAAGTCCCTTAATCCTTGTTGCTCCTTGAACAAGACCCTCATTGCTCCAGGGGGTGCTGTTGGCCAACCCCGACCATCAAGTTGGGATACTTGTAAGTCGCTTAGGATAAAAGCGTCTGCTGAATGACTGAAATGTAAACGTAATGTTTCAGTGAGAACCTTCAAAGGCTCCTGATGAAGGTCAGACTGGTTCGTCCAGACAATGTGAATTTGCAAACAATGAGATCAAAGGGATCGGGCAAACAATGCACCGTGAGATACCTCCAGCCTTCCCCTCTGCATCTCCTGAACGGACGCCGCCGGCCCGAGTTAACCGCGGCAGCTTAACGCCGTTACTCCGGACCGCTCCGGAACGTCGGCGGGGCTTTGCGCCTTATCTGACCAGACGCCAGCCCCCTCGCCTCGTGGCTTTTCATCAGCTGACTGCAGATCTCCCTGTGTGATGGTCTGATTAGGAGTAACCCCAAAGTAATCCCTCCATCAGCCGCTGCGCCGACATCGGCAGAAAAACCCCGCGGAGATCGATAAGGCTCCGGCGACGGGTCCGGCCGCGCACGCCGCACTCGGTATGCGTTGCGTGTTTCCGTTCGCGGGACGACTTGCGGCCCGATTCCTGGTTGTTTTTTGGCGGGAGCGCGTCGTCATGGCAGCGGCCGGCTGGCGGTCAACACTCGGTCGGGCTGAGCTCCTCAGTGACGTGGTGGTGCCACATGGCCGTGATGAAGTCGGGGTTGATTTTGGAGACGCATCCCGTTAGTCGTCCCCGTTATTGTATGGTAATGTTCATCCAGCTCCGCCCCCTCAGCCCCCCCCGGTGATCATTGCGCTCATTATTTATTCATGGTGCACGGCGGGATGAAGCCTCCTCCACGGCGCGCGGTCAGGACCCCGCACCGATCCCTCCTCAGCCCGGTTCTGAGTGTTCTCTGGGGCGAGGGACGCTCAAGTACCCGAGACACTCGGGTTTAATGAAGAACGCTGCGAGGGCCGGCCGCGGTCGCTGATGAACCGCGCGAGCCCTGACCTCCATCAAGTGGGTGGAAGTGCGAGGGCGGCTGATGTGCGGCGTCCGGCCTCCACTGCGACGAAGGACGCATTACAATTAGACGGAGATCCCGTACGCGCGCTGGTATTTAGGCCACGCCCACTCAAAATTTGCACCAAGGGAACTAGTGTGTGGTGTTTAGCATGTTCTCCTCTCAGCACTGGGGATTCCAGGTTCAAATTATAATCTGGGTGAAGTTTGCATGTTCTCCCCGTGTCCACAAAGGATTCCTCAAAGTTCTCCGGTTTGCTCCCACAGTCCAAAAACAAGGATTTAAGGTGAATTGAATGCTCCAAATTGCCCCATATAGTATATGTCTGTGTGAGTGAGTGTGTCCTGTCCTGGGTGTATCTGTCCAGCGACCTCCACGCCAATTTTGAAGACCAAATTGTCACCCCCACGTCTTTATAGAGCGTACGGTGTACCAAAGAGGGCCTTCCCTAAGCTGTTTTGGCGGTGGCTCGGCGGTGACCCGCAGTCGAACCCCGATCCCTGAGTGTAAATCCGGTGGATGACGATCGATGCGACGCTGCAGGCGTGCCGAACCGGGTTTATCTG
This sequence comes from Corydoras maculifer, assembly GCA_019802435.1. Classification (NCBI taxonomy): domain Eukaryota; kingdom Metazoa; phylum Chordata; class Actinopteri; order Siluriformes; family Callichthyidae; genus Corydoras; species Corydoras maculifer. The sequence goes on from JAFMOD010001155.1 coordinate 10,195, forward strand.
TAATTCTCTGGACGCGAGCGAGGATTCGGCGGCCGGCGCGTCGATGGCGGCCCGTCGATTAATAGGTTAATCCTTCACGCCGTAATGGAGTTTCGTCTCAGTGGGTGTCTCAGAGAAAAGCTCTTAACGATCACGTACGATAATCTCAGCATCACGCCGCTGCGCTCTCGCCCCTTAATCACACGTATTTCACGCTGCGGTGTCACGGCGTCAATGGTGGCGTCGCGCACACAAACACACTGATCCGGCGTGCGGCGTGCGGCCTGCGGGGTGCGCCGATGTAAACGCCCATCCTAAAACGCAGTCTGTTTTTATTATTATTATTATTATTATTATTATTATTATTATTATCATTATTATTATCATTATTATCATTATTATTATAATTATTATTATTAATATTATTAATATTATTAATATTATTATTATTAACATTATTATCATTATTATCATTATTATTATAATTATTGGCGGCATGGTGGCTTAGTGGTTAGCATGTTCTCCTCTCAGCACTAGGGATTCCCGGTTCGAATCCTCATCTGGGTGGAGTTTCCATGTTCTCCCTGTGTCTGCGTGGGTTTTTCCGGGTTCTCTGGTTTCCTTCCACAGTCCAAAAACATGGAGCAAGTCAATTAAATTCTCCAAATTGCCCCATATAGAGTGTGTCTGTGTGAGTGAGTGTGTGTCCAGCGATGGATTGGTGCCCTGTCCTGGGTGTATCTGCCCAGCGCCCTTAACGTTCTCCCCTGGATGGGCATGGGGAACCCCACCGCGACCCTAATAGAGGATAAAGCGGGAGATAATGAATGAATGAATGAATTATAATAATTATTATTATTGTTATTATTATTATTATTATTATTATTGTTGTTATTATTATTATTATCACTATTATTATTATTTAGTGATTCTCATACAGATGGGGTTTGTAGTTCTGCAGTTCCATTCTGTAGTCCATTCTCTCTCTACAGACTCGGTTAGTCCCCTTTAGCATGTTCTCTGGTGATCTGGACCCCCACAGAGCATGTGTTATTAGGGTGGTGGATGATTCTCAGTGCAGCAGTCACGCTGACCTGGTGGTGCAGTATATCATACACGGCAGTGCTTACTGCTCCACCTTATAGATCCTTTGATCCTCCAACAGTAATCACTGTGGCTGCACCACCACCCGGTCGGTGAGAGTTCAGTACCACAGAACTCCATCTGTACTCAGCGGAACCGTAAAATAACAGGTGGATCTAATAAAGTGGCCTCTAATAATAGCACTGTTAATAATAATAAGAACAATAATAAGAATAAGAATAATAACAATAACAATAGTAATAGGTGGCTTAGTGTTTAGCATGTTCTCCTCTCAGCTCTAGGGATTCCCGGTTCGAATCCCCATCTGGGTGGCGTTTCCATGTCCTCCCCTTGTCCGCGTGGGTTTCCTCCGGGTTCTCCGGTTTCCTCCCACAGTCCAAAAACATGGATCAAGTTAATTGAATTCTCCAAATTGCCCCATATAGATTGTGCATGTGTGAGTGAGTGTGTGACCAGTCCTGGGTGTATCTGCCCAGCGCCTGAAACGTTCTCCCCTGGATGGGCATGGGGAACCCCCCCCCCCCCGCGACCCTAATAGAGGATAAAGTGGGAGATAATGAATGAATGAATGAAAAAAAAAATAATAAATAATAATAATAATAATAATGATAATAATAATAATAATAATAATGATAATAATAATAATAATAATAATAATGATAATAATAATAATAATAATAATGATAATAATAATAATAATAATAATAATGATGATGATGATGATGATGATGATAATGTGTGTGTGGGGGGGGTGTTGAATATGGGGGGGTGCTCGGGTCTTTCGGAGTTTGGTGGGTCGTGCACTGGACGCTGGAGCTCTGCGGTGCGTGTGACGCGGCTTTGTTCTTACTCTGCTTTAGATCGAGAAGAGGAAGAGGAGGAGGAGAAAGAAGAGGAGGAGGAAGAAGAGGAGGAGGAGGAGGAAGAGGAGGAGGAGGAAGAAGAGGAGGAGGAGGAGGAAGAGGAGGAGGAGGAGGAGGAGGAGGAGGGCCGCGGGGCGGGCGGGCGCGCACTGATGCGCGTGTGCGCTGCTGCCTCTGCTGCTGCTGCTGTGTGTGTGTGTGTGTGTGTGTGTGTGTGTGTGTGTGCTCGTATTTCCCCTCCCTCTGAGCGAGCGAGAGAGAGAGAGAGAGAGAGAGAGCGAGCGAGCGGCAGAGGAGAGTAAACGGCCGCGTGAACGGGTTCTGCGCTCTTCGCTCGCCGCTTTTTCTTTTTAACGGAGAACCGCGGAGGTTCTGGAGGAGGTTCTGGAGGAGGTTCTGGAGGAGGTTCTGGAGGACGCGCCGTAATGGGGAGATAAGCGAGCCCGGAGGCGTCGGAACCGAATCGGGGCGAAAAGTCCGGCTCACGCAACCGGGCGTGTTTACGCGAGTGCGCGTGGAGGCTTCGGCGGAGACGGTGAGTTACACACACACACACGCACACACACACACACACACACACACGCGCGCGCGTTCTCGGTGAAAAGTTGCGGGACGCGCACTGCGGGGCTGCGCGCAAAACGCACCGCTGGACCCCGGAGTGCGAGGACGCGTTCACACCGCCAGTCGTCCGTAACCGCGGCGCGCTCACCCCCCCCCCCCCCACACACACACAGTCTCCGCGTTGTTCCACTGAAGAACCAGCGAGCCTGCCGTCGGCGTTCCGATGCAGGCAGCCGAGCCCTGTGTGTTGTGTGTTCGGGTGGGTTCTGTCTGCGGGGGCTGAGCAGGACTCTGCACCCCCCCCCCCCCCACGAAACCTCAGAGTCCGTAAAGATGAGGCAGCAG
>JAFMOD010001156.1:25773-49545 GCA_019802435.1 Corydoras maculifer
GTGTGCACACTTCAAATATTTGCCTTAAAGCTGCTTAAAAAGTAGGTAGGCGTCAGAAAAGTGTGTACCCACTTTGATTGGATGTTAGAATTCGGGCATGATCAAATTCGCATTCGGCCGTCAAAGAAACTAATGTTGGATCGGGGACCAGATTAAAGCTGCAATATGTAACTCGTACAAAGAGTTACATATTGCAGCTTTAATCTGGTCCCTGATGGCTGATTAGTTTATGTGGTAAACTAAAGGTTTTTTATTGCAGACTACGTTGTCTTACTCGATTAAAAGCCTTATAATTATGTAAAAGAGGAGGAACATGACTGAAATATTATTGCAGGATGTTAAGGTCTAAAATCGAGTGATCCATACAGCCGTAGACAAACGTGAGGGATCCTGGATTAACGAATCGGTCCCTAAATTTCAGCTCTACCTCAGATTGCACGTCGCCGTGTTGTTTTCTGAAGCAGGCCCTTCGTCTAATTCGTTTGTTTTCTCTCTCTTTACGACGATTTAGCTCCATTTTATGGAGCGAGGCCAACGACACAGAGCAACGTCCGCGACGTTCCCTTAACTGGATGAGAACGTTCGATAATTTCGTTACCATTTGCCAAATTTCAATACTTTTTGCGTTCTAACACTTTTAACCGCTCGTGTTGAACCAGGAGTCTGTGTGTAGTGACCGCGTTTAGCCGGTAGAGGGCTCAAGGGACCAACACTGATACTGTGAAGTAAAGCAACACTGGTTAATCACACATTGTTCTCCTAACACCCCCCCCCCCCAAAAAAAAACCAAACACCCCAGCCATTCAGCAGTCGTACCACTATATTAACCCACGACATATCCTGATCTCTGGTCCATTTTTTTTTATTTAACCAAAGGGACACCAGGGTAGGGTTGGAAGGGATTTTTAAAACACTGCCCCTGCCATCTGGGAACAATCCCGTCCAGCGAGCGGTGACGGACGCACACCCGCGTGATCCTTCCTTTCCATCCTCCCTCTGACTTCACGTCCGCCGACGCTCGGCGCGAGTCAGGCCTGTTGTGTCATTCCAGATCAAACGCGCCTCCTAAGGGCCCAAGTCATTGGGGGAGGGGGGAGGGGTGGAAGGCCAGGTCCCAGGCAGCCACGACGGGGCCCTGTGTCGGTGTTGGGACAGCCGCTGTCCCTGCGTTCTCCTCGCACCCGCTTCCACGTGCCGCCAGTGTGAACGTACGTGAGAGAGCGTGTACATATATATACATATTTATACAATCCATGAGTATCTGCTTTTTTTTTATTTTATTTTTTTTATGCTTCGGTTCAGATTTCGTTACCAACACCAACTTATTTACAAACAGCCTTTTTCTGTAATGTGCCTATGCTAATGTTGGGTGGGGGGGGGGTGAAGGGGAGGGGGGTATACGGATGGATAGATTTTAATTTTGCCTTTCATATGAAACATATTAAAGCCTGATTCTAATTAAATAAAGTAATTATTCAACTATAAAGCATGACGTGTGCTGATTGAGTATCTTGACGTGAATCGTTTGCCACCGGCTTCGGGAGTCGGGTTCACGAGTCGACACTGCAGGAGGAATCGATTTTTTGGGTTTTGAGCTGTTTTTTTTTTTTTTTTTTTTTTTCTCTCTTCTTTAATTTTCGGTGCTTTTCTCCAAAATGATTCCTTAGTGAATCATATAAAGAGTCGTATATAATAATCATGAGGCAGTAGGAAAGCGTGGCCCGTAAGCCGAGATTCGGTGGAAGCTGTGAACAAGGAGCGAGGCCGCGCCGGTTATTTGAGACAAGCGCTCGCATGAATAACTGATGCCAAGACGAAGGAGGATCTATTTGAGGCTCTGCAAGTCGGACGGAGAGCTGGATTACCTTTTCGGATCAGTAAAGGGCCTTCCCCATAGTGCTGGGCGCTTGGATGTTCCGACACCCGCGGGGGTCACGTGACCGCACGAAACGCCCATTTCTTCATAGCGGTGAGTATGTCCATGCGTTTTGCAGAATGTTTGCGGCTGGGATAGGCTCCAGTAAGGAGCTGGAGCGCCTGCTTTCATGCAACGATGTCGGATAACGAGCTCCGAATCAAAAGAATCGCTTCATTCGACACACGACAACTGAATCGTTAGCTTTTCATTTATTCTGCAAATCTGTAAAAATGATACGACAATCCTAAGTTTTTTTTTTTCTTTTTCTTTTCTCTCGCTCTTTTTTTTTTTTTTTTTTTTTTTTTTTAATGTCGAAACACTTTAAACAATCACATTTTTATCCCCCGTAAGGTAAATGACACAAAGGCGAGGTGCTGCAGTACTGATGCTTCACTATGGAATACGGACACGTCCTCTAGACACGGCGCACGACCCCGAAAAAACGAACGACAGAAAAAAGCTCGGCGGGAGCTGGTGCAGTATGAATCGTACCTCCGATCTACCGGACGGCTCTTTTTTTTTTCGCCCAAAGTCCCGATTCTGTCCCTTCCGCACGTCCGTCCGTCCGTCCTGGGGTGCGTTCGGGTTTCCACCCCAAAAATCATGCCGGGAGCCGTCCTCCAAAACCGGCCGGGTGTCTAAAAACGGGCGAGGCGAACCCGCTGGGTGCCTCGCACCGAGATCAAACCCAAGGTGTCGGGTCAAAACGGAGCAATGCTCGGTCGGATCTGGTCCTTCTGTGATCCTGTAACAATCACGTCTACCAGCTACACAAAACTGCAGTTAAAGGCCACCAGCGGTGGGGTGTCTGACGGGGCGACGCCTCGGAACCCTCTCGTACACGCGGTCACTCGCGGTCCAGCTCAGGGATTCAGTCTTCGGAGCCTGGAAACGGGAGAAAGCAGACGTCCAGACATCAGGATCATCATCATCATCATCATCGCTAGTACATGTTCTTTAAAAACCGCCTGTAACCTCATAGGTACATCAGGTGGCATAAGGAGAAGGTGGCGCAAGTCCTGGGACACCAACAGCATCAGTGACCAGTACATCAGACGGACCACATAGAACCACAACGTCCATCCATACAGTAAGTGGAACTTCTAAAACAACAGGGAGCTCTAACTAAAGTAAACCCACATGATGGAGACAAAAGTATTAGGACACGCCTTCTAACTCATCGACTTGTCTAATCATGGACGGTCCCAAAGCCCCAGGGTCTGGGCGACCATGCGTCCCACTTGGTCTCTTTCTATTCCTGTGAACAACACAGAGAACCTTAAAAAGAAGTGATATGTCGGTGTCCCAATACTTTTGTCTATTTGAGTAAATGTTGATGTGATGTCACCATGAGTTTCCTCAGAACCCGAGGACAAAACAGGCTACTGGATCGACCACCTACGGGACGGGAGCGCTCACCTGGTGCATCACTGGTAGGTTTCTCCGACTGGTCGTCCTGGTTCTCCTTCTCCAGTCGATCTAGTCTGTCGGACTCCGTAGCAGCGGAAGGCGGAGGTTTGGCCTCCATGTTCTCCGGCAGACTCACTTTGGACTGTTTTGCGAACCACTTCCTGACCATGTCCTCGCTCAGCCTGCTGGACTTGGCCAACTCCTCCAGCCGCTCGTCTACCAGCTGACCGTGGGTCTTCAGGTGATCCAGAAGAGCGGTGGTGTCACCTTTCTGGATGTCCTCCTCATACACCATTGTCTGGTAGCTATCCAGCCACTTCAGCTGGCCATTCTTCAGGACGTAGCGGCAGTCTCCGAACCAGCGCACCACCTCGGGGCGGGGCAGGCCGGTTTTGGCAATCAGCTCATTATACAGCGGACTGCTGGGCCAGTGGGTCCGGGCGAAGGCTTGCTTCAGGATATGGAGCTGCTCTGGGGTTTTCTTGCTGCGGTTGGAGGTGTGAGAAGTCTGGGACAGCGGGGTGGACGTGTTGGTTGATGTTTGGGGGACAGGAGAAGGCACTTTGGTCACCTCTGGCTGGGGACTCCCTTCGGTTTCGTCTTTACCATTGGCTTCGGTGACCTTCAGCATCTTGAGGTTGATTTTTATCGGGTTGACCTTCGGCTTGCATCCTGATGCGTCCTCCTTCTGTTTCTCGTCCCGGGCCAGTTGTGTCTCCGTCGATTCCTCGGGGTCTTGTTTCTCATCCGTTGGCTCTTTACTGTCCTTTTCACCTGCCTTCTCCTCGACCCCCTCCTCGTCCTCATTCTCCTCGTCCTCCCGCTCTGCTCGCTCCAACTCCTCTCTCTTCTTCTCGGCCGCCACTCGTTTCCGGCGCTCGGCGAACCAGCCGTGGATCTCGCGCCGTGTCATTTTGGTCTCTGTCCGTAAGCGGTCCACCTCGTCCTCGGGAGGATCCGGATCTTGAGCGAAGCTGGACTCTAGAGCGCGGACCTGCCGAGGCTCCCTCTCCTTGTACCGGATCGCCGTGAAGTCGGGAGAGGGATGGCGTTGGTGGCGCCGTGACGGAGTGGGCGGCGTGGTCTGCTGATGCCGCGAGGGGCTCAAAGGAACCTGTGGGGGCGTCTTGGGCCTTTCTAACTGTGTGGCGCTCTCCGCCAAATCTCCAATGACGCCGGACAGCATGGTGTTTGCTGACACCAGACCTCCGGTGCCCTTTGAGCCCTTGGTATTGCGGAAATGGTAGCGGCGGTCACTGAACCACTTGCGGACCTCACGGACGGTCAGGCCGGTAAGACTGATGAGCCTGTCCACCTCCTCTTGATTGGGGAACTGGTTCATCAGGAAGCTCTCCTTCAGGGCCGACAGCTGCTCCTGGGACTTCTTCGCTTTGAAGAAACTGGGATCCAGGAGGCTGGCGGACGGGACAGTGCGAGAGTTGACGGGGGCTGGAGACGGGGAGGCCGATTTACCGGGGGCCACCAGGTCCGTTGTGGATGTGGTGGCGGGACCAGGACTCGCTGTAAAACTGGAGTTGCTGGTTTTTGTCTCGCCGTTGCTCTTGAAATTGGCGGTCGCCTTATCCTCGGCGTCGTCTGCGAGGTCAGGTGCCGCTCCTGCTGGGCTGCCCTTAACATTAGTGCTGGTTTTATTCTCGGAGGTTGCCGTCGCCGGACTCGACGCACCATCCTTGCTATCGCCACTCGATGTACTGACCTTGCCGTTACCTTTAACTTTCCCGTTACTGCTGACGCCCACACTAATTACACTCGTGTGAGTACTGCTCACACTGCTCGTTATACTACTCAAACTGTTTTTATTACCATTAGCTCCGTTGCTGCTACTGCTGACGATGGTGTTACCACTGTTGCTACTTCCAACGCTGCCCAACACCAAGTTAAGCCCCTTATCGGCGACGAGGGCGGCGGCGGGTTTCGCCTGCATCGTGGGCTTCGATGCAGCCTGGGGCTTGGGAGTCACGGCCAGCGCCACGGGCGCACTGCTGACCTGAATCCCATTAGACAACATGGGTTGTGTGACGATGACCCCTCCCTGGCTAACGAGACTTCCTTGTAAAATGTGAGGGATACTGGTGGCACCCAGGGAGGCTGGCAAAACCGTGATGGTTTGGGAGGTGCCGGGGTGGCTCTGGCGTTGCTGCTGAGCGGACGGAGGTGCGGTCTGAATGATGGTGTTGAACATCTTGCGCCGCGCGTCCTCGATCTCCTCGGGCGACCAGCTGATTCCTTGCTTGAGCCTTTGGGCGGTGAACCAGATTTTGATCTGCTCCTCCGGGTACTTGGTGACCACCGTGAGATAGCACAGCTCCGCCTTGGTTGGGTAGGGGAACTTGCTGAAGGAGGTCTTCAGGAAGCTGCTGCTGTCCATGGACGCGTTGTAGGTGGGAATGCTACTCAGGGGAATCATGACTTTGGGGAGGTTCTTGGAGCCTGACGTGGATGAAGTGGAGGGACTCGAGGAGGAGTTGGAGGAGGACTGCTGAGTTAGACTCCTGTTCTGAACCACGGACACCACCTGGGTCATGGCCGTCTTCAGCATCGGCAGAGCCCCGGAACCGTTGACGAGCTGTATTGCAGACGGCAAGGTGACCTTGCCGGCGGCCCCGTTGTGTACGATGGTGGGAACATGAGTCACCGTGACCGCCGGAGAGTCCGCGGACTCCGCCAGCTTCATGGGCTCGTCTCCCAAAGAGTGAGAAACCACGATCTTCTTGGGCTCCGACTTCCGACTCAGCATCTTCATGATGGGAGTCTTGGTGATGGAGATCTCGGACTCCTTGAAGCTGGTGCTTTCGCCGGGACCGCTCACGATGCTCTGCTCCACCGTGATCTTCCGGTCCTTCTTTTTAAGCTGAAGCATGGTGGTGACCGTACTGGGGTGGACCCGGGCGTTGTGTAAGGCAAGCCCCTCGAACTTGACGGCTGCCACCCCGCAATCCACGCAGAAGAAGCTCGGGTCGGCGCGGAACTCGGGGTGCCCGCTGTAGACGTGATCCAGAAAGAGGTTCAGGTCCTGCGTCTCAAAGTTGCACGGCCTACAGGTGTAAGTGCCATTATCTTTGAGGACGCTGCCATCCTGGTCGCAGATCTCGGGTAAACAGGGCATGCCTCGTCCGCTCAGGTCCTCCTTGTGATAGAATGCACCGCCGTCCCTGACGGACGGAGACCGACCCCCGAGCTGGAGATCGTCCTGCAGGCGCATGCTCTTGACTGGAATCATGCAGGGGATCGTCGACTTCCTCCGGCTCGCCATGGCTCTGGTTTAAGGTAGCTTCACCAAATCGGACTCGGGACTTCAGCCTTATAGACGCTCCATCGAGACGGGATGTGTGGAGAACAACATAGAACGGGAGTCCAGAACGTGATTCGTCTCTTTAGGTGTTGGAAGGCATCACAACGTCAACCTGCAACCAAACAGAACCGGCGTCAGCAGTGCGGCGGGGAACGTGACCTTTAAAACGTCCAGCGAAGAAAAATCACCAACTAACTGTCCACGTCCACGCTGATGCGTTTTCTGATTTTTTTAAACACTAATCAAATATAAAGGGCTGTATATTTATTACATCTTTAGCTCCATCTCTCTCTCTCTGTCTCCACTTTAGGATCCACCGGGAAGCAAATCCAGCACCTTCCTGCTGTAAGAAGCATTACCCACTTCACCCCCGTGCTGCCCTGTGACCCCCCCCCCCCACATCACGTAACGTATCCTTCATTCCAATTTTTTGCCATTTGCCTTATAATTCTAGCAATTCTGTTTTAATACGGGAATGTAACGTCACCTCCGAAATGTGCGCGAGGTAACAAAAACAAAAAAAAAAAAAAGAGGATCGCTTTACTGTACACAGTGTAAATACACCGGGGTGCTCCACTAACCCAGTTTCTAATCCAATTCAACGCGAGTCATGTAAACAAACAGAAATCCTTTAATCCCCCGAAGAAAACCCGCCGGGCGCAGGAGAGGACGTCGCGCCTCCCCGCGCCCTGTACCGCCATTCACGACCTGTTGAAAGAAAGCGCCTATAAGCGGTCATTACGCCACGCAGGAGGGCGACTTTTAAGTCGCTTCCTTTCCAGCATTTCAAAGCGGCAGCGTTTACAGCCTCTTGTGTTTCGAGTGCCTGCAACCTGCCGCTCGACTCCCTCCCCCGGCCCTCATTGTTAAGACGGCTCCAACACAAAAACGGGGCCCTATAAAGAGGTCGCCGCTTGTTTAATGGTCACGTAGACCAAGGATATCCGGAGAACCGGCACTTAGAACCGAGCGCCGCGACGGCCGCGGATGCAGCGGCGAGGAGAGTCCGGTGTTCTGATGCCGATGCTTAAACAACGAGAGCCACCCCCCTCAATTAAAACACAGCTTATTTATTCAGGTTTGGCCTGGTGGCTTCGAATGACCTTCTTTTAACTGAACGGCAGGTCAGCTGGATGCTGGCGTTTTTTTTTATTTTATTTATTATTATTTTTTTTTTAAAACCCTGAAACGTGATTATACGATTCGCAACATGTAATTATGTGTAATTAACGAGGGTCCAGAGCCGAAGGGCATGAAGGAGATGCGCCTTATACTTTACACAGCTGACTGATTTACTGTGAAAGGTTTTCATAGCATGCAAATCAGACAGCGAGCCAGAAAACCTATCCCATCACTCAGACGCAACCGCTCGTCATCTTCGGGGAACCATACGCCACAGCCGAAACTCACACGGGGGGAGGGGGGGGTATGTTTATGTGTGTCAGCTGGAGCAGTTTAAATCACAGCACTTCTGATGAATAACAAAAAAAAACCAGGCGAACCCGAGAAATGCGTAAGCGCCGCAGTTAATAAGAGCTGAACGTGTTCCAGTATGCAAATCCTGCCATGCAAAACCTCCTGCCTTCTGTTATCCTTCAGGGTGAACATGGGAATACACACACACACACACACACACACACATTTTATATAAATATATATATATATATATGGAGAGAGAGAGAGAGCAACAGGCAATAATATATAGTGCTGACTACTGAATAAGGACACGACTATTAATAATCGCAGACAATTCAAAGTCCATCTCTCTGATATTGGGCAACCCACAGGAAACCACGCCACCCGCCAGATCCCTCAAAAAGAAGTCAAGGTGGGTGATTTTAGTAACTTAAATCCGTCAGACTAGTTCCGAATCCTCTACCGCAAATTACCGATCGAAGCTTTTTCGCGATAGTGTCATATATTAAGAGTCCGTCCTCGGGAGGTTCCCCCCCCCCACTTCCGACGTCGTCGTCGTCACGAGACCACTGTGACGCCTGAAGCCCGCTTCATAAAAAGCAGGAAAGATCCATAAAACCGGCCGGCGCTGCCACATACCGGTTCCAGCTCGGTCAGGGGCGCCAGAGTGCTGGATTCAAAGGTGAGGGATCGCGGTGGGGGGTGGGGAACGTGTGGGGGAAGCACGTCACTCTGTCGGGGGGCCCGAGATTCCGAGGGGCGACCAGGCGTCCCCGGTCTGAGAGACGAATCGGATGAGGGAGCGCTCCGTTGCTTCCGTGAACTTTAAAGTCGACGGAACGGCGTTTCTGTACGTTTAAAAAAAAATAGATTAAAAAACACACCGTCGGAACCCGAGCGCTCGGCCGTGACTTCCTGTGGCACTGAGGCGTAGGTTTAGGGTTAGTGTTACCGCAGCGTTCCATAACGTGGGAAAAGACAGTGGGGTGAACGACGGCATGTCGGCCGGGGGTTCCGTGCGGACCGTGCCATGGAGGGAAACACCTGGGTCCTTAAAATGGAACCGTGACTTCAAGTGGAATCAGGTCCATCCAGAAATAATCTGATAATCATCTGAAGGGACAGGCTTTTCACGTTCTGATCCCGAGAACCCTCGAGAGACCGGGAGGGAATCTGGAGAGAGTCGGGATTAAAGGACCAATTCGCAAACCCAACATGAACCTGTCTTTTCAAGTTCATTCATTCATCTTCCGCTTTATCCTCTATAAGGGTTGCGGGAGGGGGGGGTTCCCCATGCCCATCCAGGGGAGAACGTTTCGGGCGCTGGGCAGATACACCCAGGACAGTGCGCCAATCTATCGCTGGGCACACACTCACTCACACAGACACACTCTATATGGGGCAATTTGGAGAATTCAATTGGACCTTGATCCATGTTTTTGGACTGAACCCGGAGGAAACCCACGCGGACACGGGGAGAACATGGAAACTCCACCCAGATGGGGATTCGAACCGGGAGCCCCTAGCGCTGAGAGGAGAACATGCCAAACCACTAAGCCACCGTGCCGCCCGCCTGTCAAAGTTTAATGGCTTCACCTGGACGTCTTTAATCAGAACGGTACTCTGTGTTGTAGGCTTGATGCTGGCAGCGTGTGGCAGCAGTGTGGCAGCGTTCCAGGGACGTTCCAGATCAAACAACACGTACGTACCAACTTCCCTGCGTCACACTAAATGTCACTATAATAACACAACCAGCACTACGCCTTTAAAACGAAGGCTCTATTTCCCAGGTTGCTGCTCTCTGACAACTCTGTCGACGCTGGCAGCAGATGGCAGCATCTTTTCAGCGTGGTTCTGCCTCACGCCTGGGGACTCGGTTCCAGCGAGTCGTGAGAACCCTTTTTGTTTTTTTGTTTTTTTTGGGTTTTTTTTTTCCGCTCACGTCCGAATTTGCCCTCGGTCCGTCTCACTTCGCATTCCGGTCGCCACCGGAAAGTCAGCTTTACAGCGGCGGACGCGAGGCGCCCTTGCGCGCCGCCCCGCCGGCACCCGCTGACAGGAATGCCCTCTAGCCGAGCCTCGCTGCCCCCGCTGCCAGCGCGTTCTGCATGATGGGGCACGGCCTGCGGGGTCACATGACGAACACAAAAGGGGGTTGCGGAGTGGGCAGAGCCTGCCATCGATCACGTGGGCTGAGCCCTGAGGGAGGAAGAAGGCAGGGAGCGAGGAGTGAGGCGTGAGGAGTGAGGCGTGGGGGTTGGGCAGTCGGGCCGGGATGAGCCAGAATGTGTGTGCATGGTGGAGGTGTGTGCTGGCGGGGGAGGTTCACTGTCACCGGGCAGAGGACGCGCTGAGGTGTTTCCGAGAGGAATTTTTTACCCCGATGCCCCCCTCAACCTCAAAACTGCCGCTAGACGACCACCACACCCTCGCACCCCCCGTCAAACAATCTCAGGCTCCTTCGTTCTCTCCCTTCCCCAAACGCCGCCCGCCCTCCCTCCCTCCCTCCCTTCCGCCGTCCCTCCCTCCCTCCCTCCCTCCTCGTCGTCCTCGTCGTCTCTGGCACACTGTGTGAAGCCTCTGGAATGTTCCATCACGGACAGGCCAACCTCGGAACCATGCAGTCGGCAAGGACGCCAACTCGAACGCGAATGCCCGGTCGACGGGTACAGCGTCAGACCGGCGTACACCCCCGCCGGACCCCGAAATGCCGACCTCCAACCGGAAGTCCGTCAACAGACGAGGGGACATCCGGACTTTCGGGTTTTCGAATGACCGCCTCGGCGGCGGAGGATTCGAACCTCGGCACCGGCGATCTCACAGCGAGGCGAGGTGCCGGGTGGCGGATCAGACACCGCAGTGCTGCTGGACTTGCCCAGACTCCCCGGCTCCGATTCCGGTCGGCATGTTCGACCCGCGACTCCGTCGCTGCTTCGTCCTGAGGCGATTTCGCACCCGAACGGCCGCCGCGATGACCCCGGAATGTACGGGCCGGCCCGCCGCACCCACGCCACGCCACCAAGCTGGCGCAGTACGGGCGAGCGTGTCGAAAACCCAAAGCCCGGTTTACCCGTATGGTCATCTGTACCTCAGTGCGACATGTGGTTCGTTCCGAGTGAAACCCCCCCTACCCCCCCTCGTCCAGCGCGAGCCGGTTTGTGTGTCCACGCTGCTGACTGTGTGTGAGCGTGAGCAACACCCCCCCCTCAGCACCACCACCACCCACACCACCACCCCACCCCCACCCTCACCGATCCGAAGGATCACTGGCCTGACTGGCTCCCTTCCCCCCACCTCCGCTTCTCTCCACAAGTTCGGCCCAGTCTGCTGAGACCGGCCGACTACGCCACTGATGTGTTACTATCCCTATGGCAACGGTCCACCCTCCACCCCACCTCCCCCCACCCCACCCCCGAACACCCCCACGACTCATTCCCTCCCATCACGCTTCCCTCGCACCATTAGCGCTCGCCGCCTGGCTCGTTCGCCGGGGCGCCTGCGAGTGGCGAGTGCTGGCTGGTCCGCCGCGCTCCGGTTTCAGCACGCCGTGACTCGGACGCCTTTCTCCCGATCTTCTTACACGCGGGCGCTCCAGGTGACCGCCATTTTCAAACGCAGGTCTGATGTGAAAGAGACGCCCGACCTGTCTTTCCCTTCCCGTACTTGGGCCTCAGCGGCCTCCTCGGCAGGCGTCCAAATACTTCGTCCCATGGAGACGGTACGGCTCGACGTGCTCGAGCGGCGCGTCGGTGTCCCGATTCATGCCCGAGCGCCAAGGTCGAGTTACCCTTGTGCATAATATATACAGTACACCAAACGTGGCCACTGACAGAACCTTATTATTGCGAACGCCGTCGTTTGTAGTGAATGCCAACTGTGTGGAGAAGTTTGTTGTCATGGCGACAAATCGACGCCCTCGATTAAATTACACCCCGTCGTCGCACCGCACGCACACACGCCCCCTCTGGCCCTTCATGCGTACAGAGGTGCGTCGGTCAGATTAGGCATCAGATCTACGGATCTGTTCTGGCTTCATTTTAAAGTCGTGCGGCGCCAACAATCATGCCACAGTCAGAACCCCAGATTTGACAGTTCTCTGTCGCGATGGCTGACTCCGGCTGTCGGATCGGATAATCAGGGTGGTGTCGGTGTCAGACCATCAAAGACGCCCCCAACCCCAGCCTCAAACCCCGACCTAGATTCATCAGGGACGAACTGTAAAGCGTAATCCGGTGTAATCCAATGAGCAGTTACCCAGACACACACTCCATAATCCTGCGGAAAGTCAGGTGACGCCGCAGCACCGCGGCCGCCTCGCATCATCAGGCGTCGCGATGCTCGTGCGAGCCTAAAGGGAAGGCGCTGATTAACGATGCAGATTCGGTCATTAGATCGGCGCATGCACTCGGGTCCAGCGCTTAATGAGTTAAAACACGCCGCCGTCGCCGCCGACGGAGGAGAAGAGAGGGGGAAAAAATGGCGGCCCACCACGGCGCACTGTCCAACCTAAAATGGCTGACATCACGTCTCCAAGCCGGAGAGAGAGAGAGCGAGCGAGCGACGCCAGCGCCTGCTGACCGAACGCACGAGCTCAGAGGACAGGGCCCGGTTCACACCGCCGGCCGACCCGGCGCCTTCAGAGCCGCTTTCTCTGGTTTGTGGACCGCCGGGGGGGAAAAAACGCAACCACCTTCCCTGGAAAGAGGGCCAAGCCAAGGAAAACAAAAACCACCCGCGAGCCATGAAGCGCAGGGGGGGACGTCACATCCTGCCCACGCCCGTCCCGCATTGTAATCGAGACCCTCAGGTTTAGTCATCGGTCTCGTTGCGGCGAAGGTTGCGCAACACGCTGCCGAGGTCGCGCCCGACGCGATGAGGCGTCCGGAGGAAATGGCTCACCCTCTCCACTGTTTCGTCTCGGTGGCATCGTGGCGAGGGCCCCGGCCGGACAGTTCCTCACCAATCAGAACCGCAATGGGTTTTTTTAACAATACGGTCACCGAAATGTCCAAGGGGAGAACATTCCGGGCCCCGGGCGGATACGCCCCGGACAGGCCGCCAATCCACACACACACCCACACTATATGGGGGCAATTCAGAGCAGGCAATTGACCTTGAATCCATTTTATTGGCCTGTGGGAGGAAACCGGAGAACCCGGAGAAAACCCATGCAGACACGGGGAGAACATGGAAACTCCACCCAAATCTAGATTCGTGGATCCCCAGCGCTGAGAGGAGAACATGCTAAACGTTACGCCACCGTGTCGCCCACGGATATTAATTAATACTAATTAATGAATGAATAGCTTATTATTACTAATCAGTAAACCACCACCTGATGTTTTTGCATATGCAGTATATATATATATATATATATACACACACACATACACATATATATAAATAATGTGTGTGTGTGTGTGTGTGTGTGTGTGTGTATCTACACACACTGCACAAGCGAAAACAAGCCTCAGTCATCTACTTTCCTCCCTCACGCCCAATTATTGCTGGGATAGGTTCCAACATCCCCACAGACTGTGGCAATTAAAAAATAAAATAAAATCCACCTATCCACAACGAGAGAACATGCCAAATCTCACACAGGGCCCAATAAATATAATTATTGTCCTTGAATCATTTCCATTTCAATATAAGGCCCATAACTATGCGTTTGGGATGAATTGGAACGGAGATTTAGAGCCTAGGGTGGCACGGTGGCTTAGTGGTTTAGCATGTTCGCCTCTCAGCACTAGGGATTCCCGGTTCGAATCCCCATCCGGGTGGAATTTCCATGTCCTCTCCGTGTCCGCGTGGGTTTCCTCTGGGTTCTCCTCCCAGTCCAAAAACATGGATCAAGTCAATTGAGTTCTCCAAATTGCCCCATATAGAGTGTGTGTGTGTGAGTGAGTGTGTGCCCAGCGATGGATTGGTGTCCTGTCCTGGGTCTATCTGCCCAGCGCCCGAAACGTTCTCCCCTGGATGGGCATGGGGAACCCCACCGCGACCCTAATAGAGGATAAAGCAGGAGATAATGAATGAATGAATGATTTAGAGCCTGACCCGCTTGTCCGACATCATAAATGGGAAAAGTTTCTAACCCCCAACCCCCGCCCCCCCCCACCCAACACAGACTGTGATGTCACGGCAGCTCCTGTGGGGGTAACGTGCAGATTCGGGTCGGGTGAGTGATTCTGGATCGATCCTCCTGTTCCCCACGACATCGACTTTGGGTTGCCAGGTGATGTTCATGTTGTGATGTCATCATCGTGACCTCATTTTGAGGTCACATGTTTTGCATTACGCCACTGCGGGACCTCCTCCGGCGTCGCGGCCACGCAGCCGGCCTCGTATGCAAAGCTCTACGGTGGCGGGAACGGGACCCGTCCCTGCACGTCCACGCCCTCAGCCGCGACTGCCGCGATGACGCATCGCCCGAGTACAACGCCGTGGGTGGTGTACAGGCCTATCCCAGCACTCGTGAGCGGGCCATTGTGAACTTTGTATTATTATAATATTCATTAATCCATCCATTCATTATCTTCCACTTTATCCTCTATTAGGGGGGGGGGGTTGGGCTTCCTCATGCCCATCAAGGGGAGAGCGTTTCGGGCGCTGGGCAGATACACCCAGGACAGGACGCCAATCCATCACTGGGCACACACACAGACACACTCTATATGGGGCAATTTGGAGAACTTAATTGACCTTAAATCCATGTTTTTGGACTGTGGGAGGAAACCGGAGAACCCAGAGGAAACCCACACAGACACAGGGAGAACATTGAAACTCCACTCAGATGGGGATTCGAACCGGGAATCCCTAATCCTGAGAGGAGAACATGCTAAACCAATTTACTCCCTTTAATTTCCCCATCAGCACCATGGGCATGGGGAGGACCTGCATTTGCACCTCCTGAAGTAGCAGGAGGCGCTTCCCTGAATGACTTGCGTAATTTGAAGCTATCCCATGATTCACCTGGAGCTGAGGAGTCATGTGATCAGGCTGAGGAGACAGAGCACACAGCGAAGCATTTCCAGAGCGAAGTAAACACACTCCGTACAGCCACAGGGAGAACATGCAAACTTCACACAGAAAAGACCCCCAACCCCAGGAATCGAACCCAGGACCCAATCGAAACCGCCGTAGCGCCAAGCGGCGAGAGAGGGGAACAAGACGACGGCGAGAGAACCGTTTACACAAGAAAGCAAAACATCGGGATTCCGTCCAACATCGAATAACATTGGATCTTGAACCGAGGGGGCGTGGCCTCTCTGCCATGACGCCGCCGTGCAAATACTTCCGTAATGAGACGAGCGAGTGCTTCACCCGTTAAATATAATCTAATCCCTGCTGCCCCGGGCCGAGGCTTCCTACAGAATTTTGGAGTCAGATTAGACAGACATGCTGGATAAAGACCTGGGTTGCCAGCTCCATCCCAATTCAGCCCAGACTTCATGGACGGGGTTGAGGGCGGAGCTCTGCGCGGGTCAGTCGGCTTCTTGAATGCCCAAATCCACGCCAGACGAGTCCTTATGGTTCCTGCCTCGTGCAGTCCCACAGCCATGCCGGGAGGGGAAAATGGGCCTTCCCCAAACTGTTTTCACAAATCGGGATGCATACAGTGTGTCCTAATACTTTTGTCCAGGTCAGGTGCTCGACTTGAGCGGCAAACCTTACAGTCTATTTACACCGGACCGGCCACTTTATGGAAGACACCTGTAACAGGACAACGGACAGGGTCTCGGAGACGGGACAGTGAGACAACCTGAGCTGGAAATGATTGATTATCACCTGATGAACTGATCACCAATCATCTTATACTCCCTCTATCCATCATCTTCCACTTTATCCTCTACTAGGGTCACAGGGGGGTTCCCCATGCCCATCCAGGGGAGGACGTTTCGGGCGCTGGGCAGATACACCCAGGACAGGGTGCCAATCTATCGCTGGGCACACACTTACTCACACACACACTGTATATGGGGCAATTTGGAGAATCCCATTGACCTTGATCCATGTTTTTGGACTGTGGGAGGAAACCGGAGAACCCGGAGGAAACCCACGCAGACACAGGGAGAACATGGAAACTCCACCCAGATCGGGATCCGAACCGGGAATCCCTAGTGCTGAGAGGAAAACATGGTAAAACACTAAGCCGCCTTGCGGCCCTCATAGTGCCTCTAATTCTAATAATAATTAAAAGTATTAGGACACACCTTTTAATCACAGAAGGCAGATGTTTCATTCAGCCCCAATTTAAAAAAATCAAGCAAACAGTATGGGGAAGGCTCCATAGCGCACGGTCGGCTCCTTTGATCCTCTCACGTGACAGCGAACTATAAAAGTATGTGGTTTGGATGAAGCGGGTGACTCGGGGACGCCCTCCTCCCCCCCCCCCCGAGCGCCGGGAAACTCCGATCGATGCGTTTCCACCAACTTTCCAACATCAAATCGATGCGTCAGCAATAAAATAATAAACAAAAAAACAAAACACAATGATCTCACCCGACACCGGTGCCCGACCACGACCGAGCGAAAACCCACGCACACGACCAAGACGATGTGTCCCGGTGTGTAATGGACAGGTGTTTATATAGCAATTGTCATGTGTGTACACACACACACGCACGCACGCACGCACGCACGCACACGCGCGCGCACATGCACCACGCATGCGTGTGCGCGCAGAATGTGGTAGAGCAAAACAAGCGCAGACCCTCGAATTTCGCTCGGTCCCCATGCACGTACACGCGCGCGCACGCACACACACACACACACACACTCTCTCTCTCTCTCTCTCTCTCACACACACACACACACACACACACACCTCCTGTCGCCATTTTCAACCCCACACGACCAGCGTTAAGCCCCGAGCCGCCGCGGACGCGCAGTTCAGGGCTTCCCGAGCGACGTCGCGAAACGCGGGCCACGTCCACACCCGTCCCACGACACGCGCGGACGTCCGGAGCCGCTGTTAGGACAAAACTTACCTGTGTGCGCTCGGTGTCCTCCCCCCGAGGAGAGGAAGAGAAGGGGGGGAAAGAAAATTAAAAATAAAAAGAGACGACGTCGCGTCCACGGCAGCCGAACGCACCGCGGGGTCGCGACTCTGCGCGGGCACCGATGCCGCCGGGCGCGTCGGGCTGAGCCGTGCGTGCGTGCGGTCGGTGGGTCGGTCGGTCAGCCGGCCGCGGGTTCGGACGCTGCGCCGCTCCTCTGCGCCGCTCCGCCGCTTATTCCCGTCGCTCGACCGACGAAAAGAAACTACAGCGTCCGTGCGTAACGCGGTCACGTGCTCCGTGCGTCACTGCCGCACAAAGAGCCCCGGCCGCCTCATCAGCGTGAGCTCATGGAAAGTTCGGCTGCGGCCGGAGACGCGCTCTCGCACCCCCCCCCCCCACACACACACAGTGAGGGAATAACGGGATCGAGCATGCGGGGGCGCGCGGCGGCGGCGGTGCGCAGATCTAACGGCGCGCCTCATTTACATAAAGACATCAGACGAAAAGTCTTCGGGTTCACGAGAAACACTCTGTGGGTGACTCCCCCCCCCCCCCCCCCNCATCCAAACATCTTCCACTTTATCCTCTGCTAGGGTCGCAGGGTGGTGGAGGTGGTTCTCCATGCCCATCCAGGGGAGAACGTTTCGGGCGCTGGGCAGATACACCCAGGACAAGACGCCAATCTATCACTGGGCACACACACTCACTCACTATACAGGGGCAATTGAGTGCAGCCGATACACCTTTCATGCATGTTTTCGGAGTGTGGGAGGAAACTCACACGGACTCGGGGAGAACATGCAAACTCCACCCAGATCGGGATTCGAACCCTGGGTCCTGGTGTTATTCATAGTTGGGACGCCAATTCTCAGGCCCACTCCAAAACCTCAGCAGTTGTTCGCTGAACGCTGCGATCCTCCAATCAGAGTCCACCCATCCATCCATTCATCATCTTCTGCTTTATCCTCTACGAGGGTCGCGCGGGGCTCTGGGCAGATACACCCAGGACAGAGGGGGCAATCTATCGCTGGGCACAGACTTACTCACACAGACACACTCTATGTGGGGCAATTTGGAGAACTCAATTGACCTTGATCCATGTCTTTTGGACTGTGGGAGGAAACCGGAGAACCCGGAGGAAACCCACACGGACACGGGGAGAACATGGAAACTCCACCCAGATCGGGATTCGAACCTGGAACCCCTAGCGCCGAGATGGCGCAAAGATGGATCAAATCAAGAACTTGTACTTCGGACAACTTTTATGTTTACCACTTTATGGAAATAGTTTAGGGAAGGCCCGCTACAAAGCAAAATATGCTTAAAGTCCCGGCTGGGTTCGGTGGGGACAAATGGTTCAGCGTGGCCCTGAAATCGACCTTATCCAGCACTTGGCAAATCACAAACCACGTCCAGCCCAACATCGGTGTCTGACCACAAACACGTCTTTCTGAATGAGTGGACAAAGGTTTCCAGGGTTTTTTTGGAGAAGGCCTCCCCAGAAAAGTGGGAGCTGCGAGGCTGAGGGGGTTCTGTTTAGAACCGGCTGTTATAAAGTGCTCCTGTGGATGTCTCCATACTTCTGACCATAAAGTTTTGCGCCATAAAATCAGATTTTTTTCCCCCTCAAAAAAAGTCTCGATATGCCGTGAACTAGTTTGAACACAGCGCCATCTAGTGGACACGAGAGACACGAGGCCTCTGAGCTGCAGAAACGTGCTCTTTATTATGAAGATTCGATTGGTTGGAAGGACAAGTCTTCGAAGACATTCAGTCACGTGACCACGGCATCGTCTCTCCAGGTTGACTTTTGACTTTAAGGAGAAGCTTAAAGTAAAAACTTTAAAGACATTCGTGTTTATCCATCCATCCATCATCTTCAGCTTTATCCTCTATTAGGGTCGCGGTTTGGGGGGGAGGGGGGGTTCCCCATGCCCATCCAGGGGAGAACGTTTTGGGCGCCGGGCAGATACACCCAGGACAGAACGCCAATCCATCGCTGGGCACACACTCACTCACACAGACACACTCTATATGGGGCAATTTGGAGAATTCAATTGACCTCGAATCCATGTTTTTGGACTGTGGGAGGAAACCGGAGAACCCGGAGGAAACACACGGGGAGAACATGGAAACCACCACCCAGATTGGGATTCGAACCGGGAGCGCTGAGAAGAGAACGTGCTAACGTTCCTCCCTGGATGGGCATGGGGACCCCCCCCCCCCGCGCGCGACCCTAATAGAGGATAAAGCGAAAGATAATGTATGGATAGACAAAGTTTATGAATCTGTCAGGGATACAAAATACAAAACCTGGTTTACGTTGACTCACCGGTTATGTTTTAGTACATCGCGCCATCTAGTGGACATATTAAACAGTGTGACCGATATAGCGGCAGGTTCATGCAGCTTCAGACGCACTACGTCACACCGCCCCAAGTGCGTTTTATAGTCAACCTACATATTTTAGGTTGTAGTTCACCCTCCACCTGCCAAGATTCAGCTCTAATCAAACGTTTCTCATTTCTGTAAACTAAAGTTATTATTATTACTAGAAGTTCTTATAATTAAAGTAGATATTGTAGAACTAGTACTTAAAGAAGTGATAGTAACTATTCATTCATTCATTCATTATCTCCCGCTTTATCCTCTATTGGGGTCGCGGTGGGGTTCCCCATGCCCATCCAGGGGAGAACGTTTTGGGCGCTGGGCAGATAGACCCAGGACAGGGCGCCAATCCATCGCTGGGCACACACTCACTCACACACACAGACACACTCTAAACGGGGCAATTTTTTGAGAATTCAATTGACTTGATCCATGTTTTTGGACTGTGGGAGGAAACCGGAGAACCCGGAGGAAACCCACGCGGACACGGAGAGAACATGGAAACTCCACCCAGATGGGGATTCGAACCGGGAATCCCTAGTGCTGAAAGGCGAACGTGCCAAACCACTAAGCCACCGTGCCGCGATGTTCTAGTTATAGTATTATTTATACAAGTAATGGTAGTATTGGTAGTAATAGTTTTGTCAGTAACACTGGCTGTAGTAGCCACAGTATTATTTATTCATTTATTATCTTCTGCTTTATCTTCTATTAGGGTCGCGGGGGGGAGGGGGGGTTCCCCATGCCCATCCAGGGAAGAACGTCTCGGGCGCTGGGCAGATACACCCAGGACAGGGCGCCAATCTATCGCTGGGCACACACTCACTCACACACACACACACTATATGGGGCAATTTGGAGAACTTAATTGACTTGATCCATGTTTTTGGACCATGGGTGGAAACTGGAGAACCCGGAGGAAACCCACGCGGACACGGAGAGAACATGGAAACTCCACCCAGATGGTGATTCGAACCTAGAATTCCTAGTGCTGAGAGGAGAACGTGCTAAACCACTAAGCCTCCGTGCTGCCCCACAGTATTATTATTTTATTATTATTATTAGTGGTAGTAGTATATATTAGTATTGGTATTGTTAGTGGTATTATTATTAGTATTGTAATGCTATTATTGGTAGTATTGTTTGTAGTATCCATCCATCCATCCATTATCATCTGCTTGATTCTCTACTAGGGTCTACTAGAACCATGAGGAAACCCACACAGACACAGGAAGAACATTGCACCCCCTACCCAGATCTCCACCGTGCTGCCCTGTTTGTAGTATTATGAATATTATTATTATTATTATTATTATTATTATTATTATTAGTATTAGTATTGTTAGTATTAGTATTGTTAGTATTAGTATTGTTAGTATTAGTGTTGGTAGTATTAGTAGTGTTAGTATTAGTGTTGTTAGTATTAGTAGTGTTAGTATTAGTGTTGTTAGTATTAGTGTTGTTAGTATTAGTAGTGTTAGTATTAGTGTTGTTAGTATTAGTGTTGTTAGTATTAGTATTGTTAGTATTAGTATTGTTAGTATTTTTATTAGTAGTCCTCGTGTGAAAGCGATACTGCTGCAGTTCTCACTCCCCGCCGTCGGGGGTCGCCCTCGCTTTCTTCTCGTCGCAGTTTTGCTGAACTCTCCGCCCACGCGATTGGTCGAAGGAGCCGACGTCGCAGCGCTTGATTGGACCGCGGACGGGTGTCGTGCGCACGCGCAGTCTAGCCCGCAGCGAGCACGGCGTCAGCAACGCGCGACGGAGATCAAAGGAAATAATCCGATAATTATAATAATCTGAATTAATTACACACGACTTAATTAATTACACACGACTGATCGGACACGTCGTGAGATCTGAGAGAGAGAGACACCGAGACAGACAGGCACAGAGAGAGAGAGAGACACTCAGAGACAGAGGGACTCCGAGAGGGACACTCAGAGGGACACAGAGACAGAGGGACTCTGAGAGAGACACAGAGACAGACAGACAGACCGAGAGGGACACAGAGACAGAGGGACTCCGAGAGGGACACTCAGAGGGACACAGAGACAGACAGACAGACCGAGAGGGACACAGAGACAGAGGGACTCCGAGAGGGACACTCAGAGGGACACAGAGACAGACAGACAGACCGAGAGAGACACAGAGACAGAGGGACTCTGAGAGAGACACAGAGACAGACACAGACTGAGAGAGACACTTAAAGACAGAGGGACTCAGAGAGAGAGAGGGACTCAGAGAGAGAGACACTCAGAGACAGAGGGACTCAGAGAGAGAGAGACACTCAGAGGGACACAGAGACAGGATGACGGCGAGCGGCTCTTGGAGGAAGCGGGATGAGGGTCACGTGGCGAACGGAGGAGTGAAGCTGTCCACCTGGAGCAAAGCGCTGAGCAGCGGGGCAGCGTGGGACGATAAGGTCAGCGGGACATCCCCCCCCATACTCACTCACTATACTCACCATACTCATTAAACTCACCATACTCACTCACCATACTCACACTCACTATACTCATTAAACTCGATATACCCACTCACTATAGTCACTATACTCAATCACTTGTCACTATACTCATACTCACTATACTAACTATACTCACTATACTCATCAAAACCCACTATACTCAATCACTATACTCATACTGATTATACTCACTATACTCATTATACTCACTCACTGTAATCACTATAGTCACTATACTCATACTGATCATACTAACTATACTCATTATACTCCATAAACTCATACTCCTTACACTTAAACTCATTAAACTCACTATACTCCTCATACTCAACACTGATCATACTCACTCCTTAAATTCAAACTCGCTATACTCACTCATTATACTCATTACTCTTTATTCTCATCACACTTCATCCTCACGCTCTGATCTTCATTCATCCAGATCTCCTCACTAATTGACCTCAGACTGATTCATTAACCTGCGCTGATTAACCGGAGGTGGAGCTCATGTTTCACAGCCTTCCCGAGATTAAAGGATTATAATCTGTTAATCTGGAGCGTTCGGAATAAATTCATAGTGCTAATTAAACACAGCCTTTCATTACTGCTATTATTTAGGCTTTTTAATGAGATGTTCTATATTATTATGAATGTTCTGTATTGGCAGCACGGTGGCTTAGTGGTTTAGCATGTTCTCCTCTCAGCACTAGGGATTCCCGGTTCGAATCCCCATCTGGGTGGAGTTTCCATGTTCTCCCCGTGTCTGCGTGGGTTTCCTCCGGGTTCTCAGGTTTCCTCCCACAGTCCAAAAACATGGATCAAGTTAATTGAATTCTCAAAAAATTGCCCCATATAGAGTGTGTCTGTGTGAGTGAGTGTGTGCCCAGCGATGGATTGGCGCCCTGTCCTGGGTGTATCTGCCCAGCGCCCGAGACGTTCTCCCCTGGATGGGCATGGGGAACCCCCCCGCGACCCTAATAGAGGATAAGCGGGAGATAATGAATGAATGAATGAATGTTCTGTATTGACCTGCGTACCTGTATTTTGTATTGTGTGTGTGTGTGTGTGGGGGGGGGGGGCTTTGTTTGGTGTCTGCTCTGGGTGTTTGGGTTAATAACACATGGCTGTTGTGTTTAACCGTTGGGTTTTAGGTTCCAGCTGCTGTTCCCTCTTGGCTCTCTGGTGTTTTATTATGATTTTTTTACAGGATGAGTTTTTAGACGTGGTCTACTGGTTCCGGCAGATCATCGCCATCATACTGGGATTAATCTGGGGCATCGTGCCATTAAAGGGCTTCATAGGCATCGCCATGTACGTAACGTTTCCTTATCATCTTCGGGCCTGGTTAATTAATTAATGAATAGGGTGAAGACCCTGCGTGATCCGGTCTCCTCTGAACACCTCGCAGATTCTGCCTCCTGAACGCCGGCGTCCTCTACCTGTACTTCAGCAGCTTTCAGCAGGTGGATGAGGAGGAGTACGGCGGCACCTGGGAGCTCACCAAAGAGGGCTTCATGACTTCGTTTGCTTTGTTCCTGGTAACTATAGATATGGCTTCCCTCGGTGTGTGTGTGTGTGTGTGTGTGTGTGTGTGTGTGTTGACCTGTGAGTTGCCAACAATCACGACAACGTTTCAGAGTTTAAGCGCTGGACTTCGTATGTCGCTCAAGACTTTACTGCGCTCTGGTATTTCGGACCCTCTGTGTTCCGAACCGACCCAAGTTTTCCGACCTGTGTCTGTGCGTGTGTGTGTGTGCGTGCCAACCCGAGCCTCTGTGTTCCGACCCGACCCTGTGTGTGTGTGTGTGTGTGTGTGTGTGTGTGTTCCAACCCTAGCCTCTGTGTTCCGACC
>JAFMOD010001156.1:87297-103183 GCA_019802435.1 Corydoras maculifer
AAAAAAAGCCCGGGGTGCAATTCATCATCGGCGTTGGGCGTGCTGGAGGCCTGCATGCTGAACGAGGGTGCGAATGGAGGAGGCGTGAAGAGAAGGAATCTCTTCGCTTTTTTTTTTTTTTTTTCTTTTTTACCTCTCGCTCTCGCTTTCGCTCTCTCTCTCTCTCTCTCTCTCGCTTTCGCTCTCTCTCTCTCTGGTGCGAGAGCAGGGATGTAATCAGTTGCCGAACCTCCCAGGCTGGTGACAAATTGAAAGTGTCTCAGTCTAGTTTATTGCCCTGATCGGGTCAAACGAAAAACTACTGGCGGGCCCGGGCGGGTAGACGGCGCCGTCGGGCGAGGACAAATGGACTGATCATTTCTTATTGAGAAACAATTCCTAAAAAGTGGTGCGGGAGAAGCCGCCCGGCGCTCCCACCCTGACCTCTTCCTCCGGCTGTGGAATGAAATGAATAGAGAGAGGGCGAGTTTCTGATGGCGTGACTCCACCGGAGAGACACTCCATTTGTTACCGGGTGGGGGGTGTGGGGGGGCCCTCTGATGAAGCGTCGGGCCCCTCTCTCTCTCTCTCTCTCTCTCTTTATTTTTATTTATTTCTCTCTCTCTCTCGCTCTCTCTCTCAGTGCAGAGCCACAAGGCCAGCCTTCAGGCCGCCGCTCGTCAGATGGATGGAGGGCGCCGATTGAATTTCACACTCTTCCCCTCGTGATTAATATCCACACACCTCCAGGTGGCGTCCCAGCCACGAGATGGCACCCGGGGTCCGTCGGATTTCCCCCCCCCCCCCCCCGCCGGTCCGAGTGTTAATAGGAAATCTTTCCGGGCGCGGTATTGCTGAATGCAGCAGGCCGTAAATGTCGCCTTATCACTTAACCTGTTGTAAAAGGGTTGAGAAGTCCAATAAAAGCACCGCGCGGTGACATTACCCCACTATATAACCCCAGTTTATAGCAACTGCCCCAACCCCCCACCCCACCCCCCACCTTTTTCCCAATAAAACCCAAAGAAATTTGCCTTTATTTACAGAAGTTTTTATCGCCTCGGCGCACATTCGCATAGCCGCACGGCACGTTTTGGTGGCATCCGGGTGCGCCGTCCTCGCGTTTGGGTCGTGGGGCCTGAGATCGCCCCCTGCTTTCTGTATAGTAGAAGAAAACCAACAATATATATATGTATATATAGTATGTGGTATAGATGATTATTATGCTTCATATAACGAGCTGAGGACTTCCAAGGGGAGAACGTTTCGGGCGCTGGGCAGATACACCCAGGACAGGACGCCAATCCATCGCTGGGCACACACTCACTCACGCAGGCACACTCTATATGGGGCAATTTGGAGAATTCAATTGACCTTGATCCATGTTTTTTGGACTGTGGGAGGAAACCGGAGAACCCGGAGGAAACGCATGCAGATACGGCGAGAGCATGGAAACTTCACCCAGACTGGGATCCAAACCCCAGCGCTGAGAGGAGAACATGCTAAACCACTAAGCCACCGTGCGCCACCCTTATGGTTATATTTATATATATATATATAAACCTCCTTATATAACCTTATAGTGAATCTGTATTGTGAACACACACACACTTTTGTCCTGGTTTATAAGACAAAATTGCTACACGTGGCTTTGATGTTACCACCCCCACCTTACTTTGCTGTAGATTCCCAACCTCTCACAGATGAGCAGTAGCTTCAGCTTGTATGGAGAAATTTGTGTTAGTTGGAAAACGTGGAGACGTCTTCTCGGGAGAGGATGTGGCACTCAGGCTGCACTGATGGAAGTGTCTGCGACGGGGACGGCGGCGGGACGTGTTCTGACCTTTGTCCTCGGTCCTTCCACTTCCACTCACAGGAAGACGGAGGAAAGTGGAAATTTGTGGAAGTGCTTTAGGAACGAGTGGATCGATACGAGCTTCAGACAGGAGACACCGGCTTGTTTAATTCTGCATAAATAATGCATGAAGACACAGCCCTGTGTGTGTGTGTGTGTGTGTGTGTGTGTGTGTGTGTGTGTATACATACATATGTGCATCTATGCGTGTGATGGTTTGAGAGTGTGTATAAGGGAGTGTGGATGTGCGTCTGTATGTGCATGTGTGCATGTATGTGGTGTTGGTGTGTGTGTGTGTGTGTGTGTGTGTGTGTGTGTGTGTGTGTTTACATGTCACATATGCATCGTTGTAGGTTTGTGGGTTAGTGTGTATATGTGTGTGTGGCGGGGCTGTGGTTGTGTATATGTATGTGTATGAGCGAAAGAACGCATATGTGAGTACATATGCGTGGTTGGTTTGTGGGCGTGTGTGTGTGTGTGTGTATATGTATGTATATGTGTGTGTTTGTATATTTGTGTGTGTATATATATATATATATATATGTATGTGTAAGTATGTGTGTGTATATGAATATTTGCGTGTGTTTATAAGTGTGTGTGTTTGTATGTATATTTGTGTGTGTGTTTATATGTATGTATGTGTGAGTGTGTGTATATTTGTGTGTATATGTGTATGTATGTATATATATATTTATGTGTGTGTGTGTATATGTTTATGTTTATGTATATACGTGTGTGTGTTTGTATGTATATTTGTATGTATGTGTGTGTGTGTGTGTGTGTGTGTGTATGTGTGTGTGTATGTGTGTGTATATTTGTGTGTGTATATATATATGTGTGTGTGTGCGCGCATGCACCCACCCAATTTCACCCCATGCACGGTCTCAACGCATGTTGATGTCCCGTCTCCTGTGTGTGATGTGGTTCCATCTGTAGAATTGTCTCGCCGTCCCCGTCCCCAACGCGCCGGCCTGTCCGTCCGTCCGTCCATCCGTCGGTCCGTCCCTGCCCTTCGTCCGCACCGCCGGCCAGAGAACCGGAGATAAAACCAGCGGCGGGATGACGACTGAGGAAAAGAGAGTGTGAGGTGAAAATCGATAGGAAATCAGCGTTTCGGGAGGAGGCCTCGTTTATCAGGTGACACAGTTAAATAGCGTTAAGACACTAAAAGTGAGAAGAAGAGGGCGCGCGCCGGCCCGGCGAATCGATCACGCGCGGATGGAGCCGCGGAAGGACGAAGCCACTAATAAAATGAGACGTATCTGAGCGCATATCGGCCCCCCATCGATCTGCGCACTGATCAAGGCCAAAGACATCTTCAGTGGGATTTAAGCCCTGCTCCCCTGACCCCACAATAGCCCCCACAACCACCCCACCCACACACACACACACACACACACACACACACCTCGTTCACACACGCATGCCATTCTTTCATACCTCATTATATCTGTGGAACAGTAAACAGGTAAATAAAGGGTTAAATCGTTAAAACCCACTCAAATGTAATGCGTCTACGTGTTCATGCGGCGGATCCCACAAATTAGGGGGTTGGAGCCTATCCCGGCCCATCATGTGTTGGGATTCTGGATGACCATATATGGCACTACGCATATATTTAAATATTATCCATCCATCCGCGCAGTGGCTTAGTGGTTTAGCGTGTTCTCCTCAGCGCTGGGGATTCCCGGTTCGCATTCCGTTTCCATGTTCTCCCCGCGTCAGTGTGGGTTTCCTCCGGGTTCTCCTGAGTTTCCCCCTCCCACAGTCCAAAAACATGGATTCAAGGTCAATTGAATGCTCCAAATTGCCCCATATTTAAATACCCAGCCTTAGATTGCCTCCCTGTCCAGGGTGTATCTGCCCAGCGCCTGAGAAGTTCTCCCCTAGATGGGCATGGGGGAACCCCCCCCCCCCCAATGACCCTAGTAGGATTAGCCATCCATTATCTTCCACTTTATCCTCTTCTAGGGATATGGGGGGGGGGGGGGTTCCCCATCCAGGGGGAAACGTTTCGGGCGCTGGGCAGATACACCCAGGACAGGGGGGCAATCTAAGGCTGGGTATTTAAATATTAATGAATGGTAATTTAATGCCTGATGTAAGCAGTTAGTGTCTTACTTTCGGGGCGGAGCTAAGCTCCCGGTGCCTGGCGGTGCCTTCTCAGACGTCGTCGTACGTTCTCGAGTGGCGGCGGCGGCGGCTGATCGCTCCTGGGCGTGAACGTGGCTGCTGTGGGGCGTCGTCACGGGATTTGAAGTGCTGCGCTGTGATTTAACATGTTCCTTTAATTACGCTTCTGCTCAGAAGTTTTTTAAATATGAATCATGGCTCTTTTAAAGTTTGCCAGAGCGCCAAAAGTATTAAGACACCTCAAGATTTATGACATCACAGTTGCCCCCCCCCCCCCCCTTTGAAGCTACCGCCACATTTTTTTGGTGCACATATACAATAGAAACATAT
The DNA here is from genome assembly GCA_019802435.1 of Corydoras maculifer. NCBI lineage: Eukaryota > Metazoa > Chordata > Actinopteri > Siluriformes > Callichthyidae > Corydoras > Corydoras maculifer. The sequence continues at coordinate 91,595 of JAFMOD010001156.1, forward strand.
AGAGTATGGACCTTCACCTTCACGGTGGCTTAGTGGTTGGCATGTTCTCCTCTCAGTGGTTCGAATCCCAATCTGGGTGGAGTTTGTATGTTCTCCGCATGGGTTTCCTCCCACAGCCCAAAAAACATGGATCAAGGTCAATTGAATGCTCCAAATTGCCCCATATAGTGTGTGTCTGTATGAGTGAGTGTGTGTCCAGCGATAGATTGCCCCCCCCCCCTCTTTTTGCACAGGAACGTGTTGCAGTGCGACACAATTCCGGGACACGTTGGCAGGAGCGCCGGGTTCGGAGACGTTGGCGGATGCTTCTGTCCTGAAGACGCAGAGGAACCGCGGCCCTCGGAGGAAGCGAGAGTTCCGCGGAAAGAGGTGCGAACCCACGTGTGATCCCATTTCAGCCGCGCCCGGCTTCCCGCCCGCCTCGGAAACGACGGGACGGGCCGCCGTCCTCACTCGTGCAGAAAAATGTGCGCGGGTCAACATTTGCATGAGGGTGCCAGTCAGCAACCGGATCCTCGTTCTGCCTCGTTTTTTATTTTCTTTTATAATTTTTTTATTTATTTCTTTTTCGCCACTCTGTCCTCTCACTGGATCTGCTTTCGAAGGAGTTCTGCGGCCCGAGGAAGGGAAAAAAAAAAAAAAAAAAAAAAGGTCGACCCAGCAGCTGGGGAACAAAATTAATACATACAGATTCATTTTATAAAAAAAAAAAAATAAATAAAAAATATGTTTACCGCTGCGAAAAAAAAAAAAAAAAATAACCAAAAGTGCCGGCTCGGGTCCGGGGTCCTTCAACGTGTCCTGATGACGATTCCAAAAATCCAATACAGAAATAATTAGGAAATTAGCGGCGAATCGATATTGCTCGCCGCAGCGTGACGCAGTCCTGCTGTGTCGGTGGTGGTGGGGGGGGGTCCTGTCCCGCTGCGACGGCCTCATAACCCCAAATGGCCCGGGCCATTTAGCTTCGGCCGGTGTTTGTAACCCGATTCGGGGCGAGCGGCGTTTCCCGCTAATTCTCTCCTCGTGTTTCAGATAATGTACTCCCGAAGCTTTTATTGCTCCAGCCGTGGTTTCCTTTAATTCACTTACGTTTTGTTATTATTTGTTCATCCTGCTTACGGCCGAACGCAAAACACACGACTCAGGGCTTTTGGCAGCGAGCTGGCTCCCCACCCCACCGCAGGGCCGAATTTCCTGACCATCAGGACTCTCTGTTAGTTAGTGCGAGCAGGAGCGTCCTGTTGAAGCGAGTACGTTCTCCTGAAAACCGATCGTGAACCCGGAGCCCAGTTCACATTTAACCCCCCCCCCCCGTCCCCGTCCGCCGTCGGCCGGGTTCTACTCCAGTTTTGGAAATGCATGTTCTCTACTCTGCCATTGGACGGCGGTGTTTTCTGTTATCGGGGGAGGGGCGGGCTGTTTGAATGCCAACCAATCGGGACACGCGGACACGTGTTGAGGGCGCGCCCGCCAACACAGACGATGCAACTTGGGATGGGTTCCCCATGCCCATCCAGGGGAGAACGTTTCGGGCGCTGGGCAGATACACCCAGGACAGGGGGGGCAATCTATCGCTGGATACACACTCACTCACACAGACACACTCTATATGGGGCAATTTGGAGGATTCAATTGACCTTGAATCCATGTCTTTGGAATGTGGAAGGAAACCGGGGAACCCAGAGGAAACCCACGTGGAAACGGAGAGAACATGCAAACTCCACCCAGATTGAGATTCGAACGAATATATATACCCCTGCACCTGCTCCCTTTCCATACCCCCTCTTTTCGTGAGATCCGCCCCCGGAGTTTTGCATGTTCTCCACACATCTGCATGGCTTTCTTCCCGGATCCCCACTTTCCTCCCACAATATATCACACACACAATGTATACCAGAAGATTCGGCGGTATGGACGGGTGTGTCATGGACCGGCATCCTGTCCCACTGCGAGTCCTATCCCGTCCACCGTCTCTGAATACCATCAGGGTTCAAAGTTTAAAAGCGTAATGCGCAGAAGCGAGAATGTCGTGCATGTGCTTCACCTTTACCGATCTTTTGATTTTCGTCTTTTCACAGGTGTGTCACGCTTAGCTCCGCCCACTCCCGATTGAGAACGATTGAGGACGAGGAGCGGGTCTCATCCGCCAGGAGATCGCGTAAGTGAATTTCTCTCTTTTTATTTCTTCCTCGTCACTTATTCGGCGCGGTGGCTTAGTGGTTTAGCATGTTCTCCTCTCAGCACTGGGGATTCCCGGTTCGAATCCCCATCTGGGTGGAGTTTCCATGTTCTCCCCGTGTCCGCGTGGGTTTCCTCCGGGTTCTCCGGTTTCCTCCCACAGTCCAAAAACATGGATCAAGTTAATTGAATTCTCAAAATTGCCCCATATAGAGAGTGTCTGTGTGAGTGAGTGTGTGCCCAGCGATGGATTGGCGCCCTGTCCTGGGTGTATCTGCCCAGCGCCCGAAACGTTCTCCCCTGGATGGGCATGGGGAACCCCACCGCGACCCTAATAGAGGATAAGCGGAAGATAATGAATGAATGAATGAATGAATGTATTCATTCATAATCTTCCGCTTTATCCTCTATTAGGGTCGTGGTGGGGTTCCCCATGCCCATCCAGGGAAGACATCTTGGGCGCTGGGCAGATAAACCCAGGACAGGGCGCCAATCCATCGCTGGGCACACACTCACTCACACAGACACTCTCTATATGGGGCAATTTGGAGAACTCAATTGACCTTGATCCATGTTTTTGGGCTGTGGGAGGAAACCGGAGAACCTGGAGGAAACCCACGCAGACACGGGGAGAACATGGAAACTCCACCCAGATGGGGATTCGAACCGGGAATCCCTAGCGCTGAGGGGAGAACATGCCAAACCACTAAGCCATTTTTTTTTTTGAGTGTTCTGCGTTTCATCGGCTGATTTCGTGATTAACGTTGTTTTCTGAGAAGCTCCACCCAAAATCACTTCCACGCTGAGCTCCTCATTCGAGGTGCGAAAGGTCAGAACCATCAACGTTTCCTTCTGACTCACTTCACAGAAAACAACAAATTTATCTCATATTTCAGCAACAAACACAATAATAAACATCGGAAATTTGTGTTACAATAGCCGCTGTAGCCATAGGCATGATTTGTATGGAGTTTGGCATGTTCTCTCCACATCAGCACGGTAATTATGAGTAAAAGTCCTTTGTATCAGACAGTCATGTAACGAATATCAATTCCTAATTAATATTCATTTATTCTTCACGTCATGCGTAGTAATGAGGTATGAGGGTCACTGGGGCCTATCCCAGTGCTCGATGGGCAAGACACACTGGCAGATACATGGGCACCTACTGGCAGGCTTTTTGGCTCTTAACGAGAACCTCTCATAGAATGAGGGAGAACATACAAATTTACACAAAGTGGAAGCCGTCTTGGATCTTAAAATTCTCCACCAGGTTCTGACGTCAACTCCACCCAGCCAACCCGACGTTGGCATGAATTAGAACAGCGATTGTGAGAGCTTTATCAAAGAGTGGACGCTGTCACGGCAACTTTTGTCCATGTGACGTGTCTTGGTTCGGAATTCGTCGCCGAGGCGTGGACCCCTGCGAGGCGGGCCGGTAGACCCTCCTCGGGTCCTCGGGTCCTCGGGCCCTCGAGATGGAGCCGTTTCCGTAGCACCCCGTCCCCATGGCGCTGGGCCGGACGGTGCGTGACGTGAGGATTTGTTTTCACGCCGCGTTGATTCCCGGACGATGTCTTTTTTATTTATTTTATTCTTTTTTTGGGGCGATAACAAACGAGCTCCCCTAACCCTCGCTCCCCGCGTCCCCTCTGCCCCGTGGTCCGAACGGTGGCGGGCCCCTTATTTAGCGGCTAGAGCCATCGGTGTCGGCGGCCGGCGATTTGTCCTTGTCTAATTACGGCGGCGGGCGGCTGCTCCCTACTCCCTATGTGCTCATGACTAATGGAGGGCGCCGGCAATGGATGAGGACTGGACCGAGCGGTGCGGGGTGATTTGTGGGCCAGCCACTCTTTCATTGGCTCCTGCCCATTTGTCTTCCTGAGGTTAGCTGTGTATGTGTGTGTGTGTGTGTGTGTGTGTGTGTGTGTGTGTGTGTGTGTGTGTTGTGTAAAGGGGTGCTCCCGATCTGAAAATAGCCGAGAATCGCCTCAGTTTTCTCGTAACTCCCGTTCTTTCGGACGTCGCCGCCGTTTTTTATTTATTTATTATGTTTTTTTGCGTGTATTTATTTTGGGGACGCGGTTCTCGTGCCGCGGAAACCTTGACGACGGTGTTTTTTTTTTTTTTTTTTTTTTACGACCGCGTCTTCGTCTCCGTCAGCCCCAAGGTGAGGCCCGACAACGCCGCGATTTGTTGGTTTTGCACAAAGGTCAGACGTCGGCTCTAAATTCCCCCCCCGACGTCGGACAGATGTGGAACTCAGAACCTGTCCATCCATCTGTTATCATCCGCTTTATCCTCTTCTAGGGTCACAGGGGGAGGGAGGGGGGGGGGTTCCCCATGCCCATCCAGGGGAGAACGTTTTCGGGCGCTGGGCAGAAACACCCAGGACAGGGCACCAATCTATCACTGGGCACGCACTCACTCACACAGTCGCTCTATATGGGGCAATTTGGAGCATTCAATTCACCTTGAATCCATGTTTTTTGGGACTGTGGGAGGAACCCGGAGGAAACCCGCGCGGACACGGGAAGGACGCGCAAACGCCATCCCAGATCGGGATTTTAACCCTGGAATCCCCGGCGCCGGGAGGAGAACATGCTAAACCACCAAGCCACTGTGCCGCCCCCCCCCCCAATAGTGTCATGTGACTCTTATTCGTGATTTGCAAATGAATCGTGTTGCAGTTCAAATTGGTTGACTGCATTCACCTTTAATATCGTGATTTATATTTAAATTCTCCGCAATTTGAACCCGGAACCTTTTGGCCTCCGAGGCGGTAGCCGTGACCGCCCCCTCCCCTCCCCCTCCTCCTCCCCCTCCACCCCCCAAACCCCCAACCGGTTTCCCCGATTGAAAATCCACTCCAGCGGAACCGCGCAGTACAATAAAAGCGTTCTGCCTGAAAGGCGCTGCCCGTCTCAGACCCGGGTTCAAGCCCCCGTCGGTCCTGTATCGATCTTTGGGACTTTTTCGCCGCTCTCGTTCCTCCGCGCCTCCTTTTTTTTTTTTTTTTAAAGTGAGTAAACACCAGATTTGTCCGACTCGGGTCGGGCGCTGGGGCGGCGGGTCGGCCCGGCGTCGGGACGGTGATTCATTCGGCCGTCGTTCGTCCTGAGAGTTTAACGCCCGACGCTCCTGACCCCGAGGCTCCCCGGCCTCACCGGTGCTACATCACTTCCTGTCAGCCACCTGGCAGAACAATACAGAACCTGAGGAGGAGAAAAAAAAAAAAAAACCTCCATCTTTCCTTCCAGCCTCGGCTTCCCTCACTTCTGTTTCAGAACAGCCCGGCGCTGATGAGGATGAGGGGGATCCCAGGGTCTTTATTTCGAGGATTTAAACTTCGGAACGTAAAAGAAAAATGACATTTAGGTTTGAACATTTTGATTCTAAAACCATGTGGTGGAGTGAAGAGCAACATTAATTCATTCATTCATCCATTATCTTCCGCTTTATCCTCTATCAGGGTCGCGGGGGGGGGGGGGGGACACATCCAGGGGAGAACGTCTTGGGCGCTGCGCAGATACACCCAGGACAGGGCGCCAACCTATCACTGGGCACACACTCAACCACACTCTATATGGGGCAATTTGGATGTTTTTGGACTGTGGGAGGAAACCGGAGAAACCGGAGGAAACCCACACAGACACGGGGAGAACATGGAAACTCCACCCAGATGGGGATTCGAACCGGGAATCCCTAGTGCTGAGAGGAGAACATGCTAAACCACTAAGCCACTTGAGCTCAGATAGTGAAATGAAAAGATTTGATTGAAGGCCAGGAGCTATATGAGTGTTCAGCTCCAGGTGGTCGATCAACTTTACCTCAGAATTTTGAGCTCAAGTGGCTTAGTGGTTTAGCACGTTCTCGTCTCAGCACTAGGGATTCAGGTTCGAATCCCCATCTGGGTGGAGTGTCCACGTCCTCCCTGTGTCCGCGTGGGTTTCCTCCGGGTTCTCCGGTTCCCTTCCACAGTCCAAAAACATGGATCAAGGTCAAGTGAGTTCTCCAAATTGCCCCATTTAGAGTGTGTCTGTGTGAGTGAGTATGTGCCTAGCGATAGATTGCCCCCCTGTCCTGGGTGTATCTGCCCTCGCGGCCCTCGGACCCGGCGACGCTTCTTTGGCCCGACGAGTGAAATTCATTCGCCCTGAATGCAGGTCCTCTCATTGTCTGTCGCGTCCTGTGATGAAAAGCGGCGAACGCGGCCGCGCCGCAAACAGGACGGTTGACCCCCGGCGCGTTCCCCCGTCCGCCGCTCCGTTCTCCAGGCCTGGAGGAGCAGGGTCAATCCATCACGTCTCGCGGGTGGAGGCGGCTGGATCGATATGTCAGTGCCCAAACACCACCAACATGCAGTTATGATGATGTTGGCGGGGATCGCGTTACGGCGCAGTGAGCACGGGATCGAACCCGGCCTGCCAGGGGAGCTGACGGAAAGCATGAATCACCATTAACAGAGCGAACACACACACACACACACACACACACACACACACACCATGGGAAGCTGTTACACACTTTATTCAGCCGAAAGATTCTGAAGCAAAGTTTGGAACCTCTGCAAGAAATAGAACTTCTCTGGAGTTTCTGGAATCATTTATTCATTCATTCATTATCTTCTGCTTTATCCTCTATTAGGGTCGCGGGGGGGGGGGGTTCCCTATGTCCATCCAGGGGAGAATGTTTCGGGCGCTGGGCAGATACACCCAGGACAGGGGGGCAATCTATCGCTGGGTACACACTCACACAGACACACACACTCTATATGGGGCAATTTGGAGAACTCAATTGTCCTTGATCCATGTTTTTTGGACTGTGGGAGGAAACCGGAGAACCCGGAGGAAACCCACGCAGACACGGGGAGAACATGGAAACTCCACCCAGATGGGGATTCAAACCGGGAATCCCTAGCGCTGAGAGGAGAACATGCTAAACCTCTAAGCCACCGTGCCGCCAATTCATTTATATGTATTTCAATGATTCGTTAATGAATCATCCTAAGGAGTCATATTCGAACTCATACCGAACCGTTCGATTTAACCCGTTCGATATTATTGAAGAAATTCTGGAGAACGTTTCGGGGCGCTGGGCAGATTCACCCAGGACAGGGGGGCAATCTATCGCTGGGTACACACTCACACAGACACACACACTCTATATGGGGCAATTTGGAGAATTCAATTGACTTGATCCATGTTTTTTGGACTGTGGGAGGAAACCGGAGAACCCGGAGGAAACCCACGTGGACACGGGGAGAACATGGAAACTCCACCCAGATGGAGATTCGAACCGGGAATCCCTAGCGCTGAGAGGAGAACATGCTAAACCACTAAGCCACTTGAGCTCAGATAGTGAAATGAAAAGATTTGATTGAAGGCCAGGAGCTATATGAGTGTTCAGCTCCAGGTGGTCGATCAACTTTACCTCAGAATTTTGAGCTTAAGTGGCTTAGTGGTTTAGCATGTTCTCCTCTCAGCACTAGGGATTCAGGTTCGAATCCCCATCTGGGTGGAGTGTCCACGTCCTCCCCGTGTCCGCGTGGGTTTCCTCCGGGTTCTCCGGTTCCCTTCCACAGTCCAAAAACATGGATCAAGTCAATTGAGTTCTCCAAATTGCCCCATATAGAGTGTGTCTGTGTGAGTGAGTATGTGCCTAGCGATAGATTGCCCCCCTATCCTGGGTGTATCTGCCCAGCCCCCGAAACGTTCTCCCCTGGATGGGCATGCCCCCCCCCCCCGTGGAGTAGATGATTTGATCTGAAATAATTGATTGTTTTTACTTAATAATTAAAAAGCGCTCAAAAACAGAAACGCTAGGCCCGCGCTGCCGGCTAGACGAGCCCCCCCCCCCTCGCCCCCCCAGCGTTTTAAAAGGCATTTAACCCGCTGGACGAAAATCGGATTATTAGCTCTTTACCCCGGAATGCGCTCGGTTGCGTAAACCGGAGCGTCTCCGGTTACCCCAGCTAATGCCCTTTTGTGTACTAGCCGGCGGATGGCCAGCATGTTGGACAAATAGCTCCGGGCTTAATAGCCGGTGGTTTGTAATGCCTGTGTGTGTGTGTGTGTGTGTGTGTGTGTAAGTAATGTGTTCGTTTGTATGCGTGTAGTGGGAAGGCGCGGATATTTGCGTTTACAGGATGCAATTTCCTTTAATATAAACGTGGTAATGTAATTTAGCGGGCGGCGCGCGCCCGGGCGCGGCTGCTCGGGCGCCGTTCCGCTGACGCGGGCCTTTTTCCCCGCCGTTCCCCGGATGAGTGGCTCTCGGGGAAGGGAGTGCATTATGCATCATTTTCACCCATTTACAGATTACACGCGCCGCGGAAAAAAAAAATAAAAAGAAGGAAGGCATTACATCCAAACGAGGAAATATGTCTTTGATTAAAATATCTTTTATCTCTTTATTGATTAAAAGGCACAGTTTGGTACCACGGGGTTGCCCCCCCCCCCTCGTCCCCCTCCCCCCCCCCCCCCACCCGGTCTGCCGCTAATGGCTTTGTTAGTGTTCCCTTTCTCGCTTTCGCTCCCGTCTACCCCGGCCGCGTGATGTAAAGGGGAAATTAGCTCAGGCTCACGAGGACGAGCGTCCTGCGCGGAGCAGAGGACTCCGGAACGGAGATTTATTTACCTCACCGGTGTTGGTTTGGGTTTTTTTAATTAATTAATTACTTTTTTATTTTTATTTTTTTGGGAGAGTGGGGAGGGGTGTTCGTTCTACTTATTTGAATTGCATTCATAGCCAAGGCCATATTTGAAATCAGCATTCAAGGCTATCTCGGAGTCATGGACTCTGTTGAGTCCTTTTGGAGAACATGCCAAACTTCGATGGTCCACGACTGTCTGTTCAACTTTAACATGTACTTCACTTTGGTGAGAGTCCCATCAGACAAGGCTATATTTGAAATCGGCGTTCAAGGCTATCTCGGAGTCATGGACTCTGTTGAGTCCTTTTCGAGAACATGCCAAACCTCGATGGTCCACAACTGTCTGTTCAACTTTAACATGTTCTTCACTTTGGTGAGAGTCCCATCAGACAAGGCCATATTTGAAATCAGCGTTCAAGGCTATCTCGGAGTCATGGACTCTGTTGAGTCCTTTTGGAGAACATGCCAAACCTCGATGGTCCACAACTGTCTGTTCAACTTTAACATATTCTTCAATTTGGTGAGAGTCCCATCAGCCAAGGCTATATTTAAAATCAGTGTTCAAGGCTATCAAGGAGTCATGGCCTCCATTGAGTCCGTCCTTTTGGAGAACATGCCAAACCTCGATGGTCCACAATTGTCTGTTCAACTTTAACATGTTCTTCACTTTGGTGAGAGTCCCATCAGACAAGGCCATATTTGAAATCGGCGTTCAAGGCTATCAAGGAGTCATGGACTCCGTTGAGTACTTTTGGAGAACATGCCAAACCTCGATGGTCCACAATTGTCTGTTCAACTTCAACATGTTCTTCACTTTGGCGAGAGTCCCATCAGCCAGGGCCATATTTAAAATCAGCGTTCAAGGCTATCACGGCGTCATGGCCTCGATGGAGTCCTTTTGGAGAACATGCCAATCCTTAATGGTCCCACGGCCTGGACGTCATTCTCGTCCTAATGAATTGTGCATCTGAGGTTTGGCATGTTCTTTTTTTTTTAATTCAGTGTTCAAGGCTATCACGGAGTCATGGCATCCGTTAAGTCCTTTTGGAGAACATGCCAAGCCTTAATGTTCCCACGGCCTGGATCTCATTCTCGTCCTAATGGTTTGTGCATCTGAGGTTTGGCATGTTCTCCGAAAGGACTCTATGGAGGCGATTGCCCCGTGGTAGCTTTGAACATAGTTTGGTGAGAGTCCCATCAGACAAGGCCATGTTTGAAATCAGTGTTCAAGGCTATCACGAAGCCATTGCCCCTGTGGAGTCCTTTTGGAGAACATGCCAAACCTCACTGGTCCACAATTGTCTGTTCAACTTCAACATGTTCTTCATTTTGGTGAGAGTCCCATCAGCCAAGGCCATATTTAAAATATGTTCAAGGCTATTTTGGAGAACATGCCAAACTCATACGCACAAAACGTTAGGATGAGAATGACGTCCAGGCCGTGGGACCATTCAGGTTTGGCATGTTCTCCAAAAGGACTCAATGGAGCCCATGAATATGTGATAGCCTTGAACGCTGATTTTAATATAGCCTTGGCTGATGGGACTCTCACCAAAGTGAAGAACATGTTAAAGTTGAACAGACAATGGTGGACCATCGAGCAAGTCCCTTAACCCTTATTGCTCTAGGGGTGTCGTCCAAACCCCAAGTCCACCGAAATGCAGCCATTGTGTGTCTTTGAACTGGGCAGCTAACCCTCCAGGACTCCAGGGGGGGCCCCACGAGAAAGGCCCTTCTGAAGTATTACATAAACTTTACAGCAGGGGTCACTAACAGGCGGGCCGCGGGCCGCGGGCCGGACCCAGGTGTCGTGCACTGCGGCCTCAAAGCGTACAAACTATTTAACGACCAATTAAATAGACCAAAGAACTGTACGGCCAATCCCGCGCGGAGTGCGATCACCAAAGGGATGCTCCTCGGCCAATCAGATGTGTGCGGATTCGAGAGCGCGGAGGGGACAAACTAGAGGAGGGAGGAGGGACGGACGGAGAACAGATGGAGAGCACGGCTCTTTAATTAACCCAGCCGAATCGGACGACCGGAGGCAGGGCCGCGAGCCGTGAATATCACCCGGCGAGCCAGACGCGGCTGTACTACCCCAACACCGCCCCCCCGCCCCCCGCCCCCCGCCCCCCATCACTCACCATTTTATTTCTCATTAGAGGAGACGAAACTGCTGGGGAATGAAATTTGCTAACAGGAATTAAAAGTGCATTAACACGTCGTTTCTGCTAACAGTTTTATTAGCGCTTTGACCTTTCTGCTCATCAGAGGGGCTGATGGGAGGGTGGGGGGGGGGTGTGTGTGTGGGGGTGGGGGGGGGGGTGAGCCGGCTGAGCGGAGGCCTCACGGCATGAGATGATCCCCCGCCGCCGCCCCCCCCCCCCTCTCCGCAGAGACATCAGAGTCCTGAATGCAGCTTGGAGAACATACCAAACCGCAGTATCACCATCAATATCATTTTATCATTTAGAATAAATTTGCAAGGGGGGCACGTTCGCCTCTCGATCTGGGAGGAGTTTGCATGTTCTCCTCGTGTCCGCGCGAGTTCTCTCCGGGGTTCTCCTAGTTTTCCGGGTTTCTCCGGGGTTCTCCTAGTTTTCCGGGGTTCTCCGGGTTTCTCCAGGGTTCTCCGGGGTTCTCCGGGTTTCTCCTAGTTTTCCGGGGTTCTTCGGGTTTCTCCGGGGTTCTCCTAGTTTTCCGGGTTTCTCCAGGTTTCTCCAGGGTTCTCCGGGGTTCTCCGGGTTTCTCCG